>JAGXOD010000050.1:450000-555000 GCA_020368025.1 Brachyhypopomus occidentalis
TGACAGCCCGTCTCCCCAGAGGGACTGCCATCGTTTGAAAAGCCGGATTATATTTTGGGTCCCTATTGCAAAAGCCCAGGGTGCCTATCTTAAAGGACAGAAGATGGTATCAGGGAGAAGCCTTGCAATTGTGTTAGGGCTACACACCAAAGGCTGCACTGAGGGAGAGAGAGAGAGAGAGAGAGGGAGGGAGGGAGGAAGATGGACATAACATATATGTTTAACAGGTGGCATGCCACAGTGCAGCTTCTACAACACTGACACAAAAGACTTCAGGAGAAGTCAAACAGAAATAAAGTGACACCGCGCAAGCAGAGCGGACACACTCTACGCCGGAGCGGCTCGGAAAACACGGAACACCGACCAGCCCCAACTCTCGGTGATAAACACACAGCGATCGGTACATGGAGCCCGGTCACACCGATGGTCCGGCTTGGTCCGGCTGTCACACCAGACAGTGCGGTGTATCTGGTGTGCGAGATACCCCGGCTCCACCGAGCTGGGCGATGGCGAAGGCGGACCTGATTCCTGGCTGACAGTCCTCTTGTTTTGGACCATATCTCCAGACTTGAGCCCAGATGTCACTGCAGAACTCATGATGGTTACCGTGATGATATTTCAGCACTCATTATGCAGCAAGGACAGATAGCACATAAGTGTGAGTGTGTTTTTTCTACATTGTTACTGGTCGTACAGAGAGGGAGGCACGTAGAGGCTTCCCGAGGAGGATAAGATAAGGGGCCGTTGCGTCACACTCATCAGCAGCACGGACACACACTCCACTGATGGACTATTACTGTTCTGTCAGAGTCCCCACCACACTCAATCCAATTTCTGCTGCTTGTTCAAGTGACAATGCCTGACAGCTATAATGCCTTGGCCCCTACTCACATGAGCAATGACAACCCCCCACACACAAACATGCATCCACCCACAAACTCTCTCACACACACACACACACACACACGCTGCCCGACACACTTCAGTAGAGCCCGAGTTAGCTGGGTGAATTTTACAGCTCTGACAAGCTGGATATAATATGAGGACATATGATGGCATGTGCGTGTGTGTGTGTGTGTGTGTGTCTGCTGCGTCACTGACTGCCCCACCCCACACGGCGCTCGTGGCACGTCTCCACCTCCGCCTGAGTCTTCGTCAGCACAGTGACTCAGCCTCCATGACAGTCCCAGAGAAGGCGGGAGTGAAAGCAGCAAAAAAAAAGAAAAGACCCCAACTCCCGCCGACCGCAGGCCATCTGTACCTCCGTCAGGGAGCCGCCAGACACCTGCCGTCCGCCGTTTTCACCCGCTGTCAGAGCTCCGGTCCTGGGCTAGCGTGCGGCTAATGCTGCCTTTAGCACTCCAGCGCCTGGGGGTGGGAGGTTGGTGGGGAGGCGGGGCCTGCTCCTGCTCTGGGCGGACTCCTATAATTGCATATTGATTTTATCCGTAATCTATCACGGGCCTCGGGGTCACCCTCAGGATAATGACGTTTGCTCAATGACAGCAGTAGCTGAATTAGGTGTGAACGTAGGAGCCCTGCGGTCATGTGACACCTGAACGGGATGCATAGGGAGTTCAGAACATCACTGGACAGCACATGGGGCGACGGGCTGAAGGTCACACGGGTCGAGCCAGCTGGACTTTTTGGACTGAGAAGCCAAGTCACAAAATAGGAACCACGCCTGTACCTGCTGGCCACACACTGCTGACCACACACTGCTGACCACACACTGCTGACCACACACTGCTGGCCACACACTGCTGACCACACACTGCTGGCCACACACTGCTGGCCACACACTGCTGACCACACACTGCTGGCCACACACTGCTGACCACACACTGCTCACCACACACTGCTGACCACACACTGCTCACCACACACTGCTGGCCACACACTGCTGCCACACCTCAGAAGTTACTATTCACAGCCACAGTTACATCCCAGCTACATCACAGTACATTACAATACATAGAACAAAACAGAAAGAATAAAAAATTTATATTTAGCAATAAAATATAAACAGATCAAATAAAAGCAAAGCAAAATGGGTGTTTGGGATAGTTCTCTTTGCTTCTCTCTCTCTCTCTCTTCCTCCCTCCTCTCTCTCTCTCCCTCCCTCCCTCCCTCTCTCTCTCCCTCCTCTCTCTCTCTCTCTCTCTCTCTCTGCCTTCTACCCTTCTGCCGGCCCGCGTGCCTTATGCGTTATAAACCGCAGCACGTCTGTGGTCTTGCATCACCAGTCAGGTTCTGTTTGGATGGCTCACCGTTCTCTCGCTGGTTGCAACGGCAATGTAACACCATGGTAGCACTATGGTAACACCATGGTAATGGCTGCTGCATTGGGTTGAGGCTGTCCAACACATCAGTGCTGCAGGACCATTGCTATGTGTCCGGGTTAAAAAGTGTCTTATTTGTTGCTTAAGAGTGACAGAAACATTCTTCTGAGAGCACTTGGATTATTCAAATTCATTGCATAGTTTCATATGAACATTAAAAAGTAACTTATAAGCAGTTATTATACACAACCACAAACATTAAAAAAGTAAAAGTGACCCCTTGCTTGCCCAACATGGTCTCACTTTCATCGTCAAACTCTAAAAAGGCAGATCTTGCTAATTACTTAGTTCATTTGAATTTTAAAACGCTTATGACCTAATTAGTGTCCATTACTAAACCCAGTAAACCTAATAACCCCTTAGTAAGGGGGGTCTTGTTGTAAACCGTCGCTGCTGAATGAGCATCCGTGAGGAATCAGAGGACGGCTAAACCTCGGCCAACAGGATATAGATTCTAATTAAAGAACAGCAGCATCCAATCAGGACAAAGCATCAGTCCTTCATTATGCCGCCTTTGCATAGACAGCATCAAAGCACATCACTGGACTGCAGGGTCCACTACACACACCCGCCTGCTTCAGACAAACTGTAGATCTTATTAGTCACACACCGAATCTCACCCAGGAGTGTAGGGACTGATAAAAATACCTCATTGTATCTAACGTATAGATTTTATAGTCTTTTAAAGGTCATCAGCTGATGAAAATGTCATAACACTGACAAAAAAAAAAGAAATATCTTTGTTTTCCAAAGTTGTTTCCCAAAGGCGGCGTCTTCTAGGGGCCAGACGCGTAAACAGAGCGATATGCATGTTTGCAGCTTCACTATCAGTACAGTGAGCCTTGAATTCTCCCTCGCTGGATCTAACGCGCCGAGTTCCTGCTCAGGTACTGCATTGCCATGGTTACCTCCGTCCGTTTTGCATGAGACAGCAGGGGAAGATTATAGAGGAGCAGGGAGGGGGACTGGTGGGAAAGACAAGCCGGCAGAACCAGAAAGTGGAGATAAAGAGGGAAGAATAATTCAGTGGAGAGAGGGAGAGAGAGAGAGAGAGAGAGAGAGAGAGAGAGAGAGAGGAGAGAGAGAGAGAGAGAGAGAGAGGGAGAGAGGGAGACAGAGAGAGAGAGGGAGAGAGGGAGAGGGAGAGGGAGAGGAGAGAGGGAGAGAGAGAGGGAGAGAGGGAGAGGGGGGGGGAGAGAGGGAGAGAGGGAGGGAGAGAGGGAGAGGGAGGGAGCGAGAGAGAGAGATAGAGGGAGAGAGGGAGAGATAGAAGAAGAGAGGGAGAGGGCTCAGGAAGAATGGCAAGAGGAGACATCCTGTTGGAACTTTTTATTTAAAAGTGGAATCATTTAGGAACCACAGTAATGGAGGACTCTGGGTTTGGCGAATGCCAGGAGAACCCAACCTGTCTGGCTGCACTGTTGGTGGAAGAGGGATGATGTGATACACTTGTTTTCCAGGCGTTCACACACACCCCTTAGTTCTGGTGAAGGGAAATCTTCAGCAAACCAAGACATTCTGGACAGTTGCTTTCAACTTTGTAGGACTAGCTTGGGGAAGGACCTTTTCTGCCCCCTTTGCCCCTGTGCACAAAGCACAGGGCTCATGAATGCATGTGTGTAAGAACTTGGCAGACCTTCACATAGCCCTTTGGGATGAACTAGTGTTGATGTACCTCCTGCAATGACATTACGGCTGGAAATAGAGTAGTTTTTAATAGATGGACAAAAAGAAGGGGCGGAAACCTTTCGACCAACATCGGTGCCTGACCTCTCAACTGCTTCTGGATGAAGGGGCGAATATTCCCATAGTCAGACTCCAAAATCATGTAGAAAGTCATCCCAGAAGATTAGAAGTTGTTCTAGCTGCAGGGGGAACCAGCTCCTCATTAATGCATAATTAATGGATTGAGAACGGAATGATGTCATAAAAGCTCCTGTTGATGTAATGTGCAGGTGTCACAATAATTTTGTCCACATAATGTATGTCTCAATGAGACAGTGCCGAGATCTTCTGATTAGCTACATGTCTATGCTTCTCACACTGATGATCTACACGGGTGGTGCGTGACAGGAAGGCACTTGCTGGCGTAGGCATTAATGACGGAGTCATCTGTAGCGAAGCCTGCGGCACAACAACAACCATGAAACAAATTAAGAAACTTATCAGTGTTCCAGGCCTTTTTTCATTCTATAATTCAATTTAATTAAAGGCAGATGGATTTTTGAACTCCCCACTAACTTAAATTGATTTTCTATATAATTTAAAAAGGTTTGGTTTTAAAAGTCTGATTAAAAGAAATTTGGCATATGTCCTTGCTTATGTTACTGTAAAAACAAAACAACCATAAGTGAGGTAAACATAATTTTTTGTATGAGGCATAAAATAATGAAAATTCCAGACTTTTAAAAGCTTATTTTAACTACTGAAGACATTAAATAACTGTATTTCAGTTCTAAATCATCAAATGCTTTTGACAAACTCCTTTTTTAGTCCTTTTTTAGTATATATTAATATACATTATATATTAATATATTATGTCTTTTATTGCATATAAATATATATTATACATTTAAATTACAAATTAATATATTATATTGATTTATTATTATATTTTAATATATATTATATATTTTAATTATATGTTGTGACCATGTTGGTCTAATATTCAGATATAGGGAATTTGCTCCCCCCATGTTGGTCAGTCCACCATGTAATATTCAGTTCCCATATGCTCTTGTTTCTGTTTTGTAGCCACGCCCCCTTGTTAGCCTATTGCCCCTTATTACTAGGCATGTTAGTGTGTGACATTTGGGTCTCTGTCCCCACCCTCTCCACTGAGCAGCTGGGGACATCTAGGAGTTTGGGGTGTTTTTTTTGCAAAAAAAGGCATGTCGACCGTGACTCCCTGTCATGACTTTGCTCTGCTAAGCCCGTGGTCCTACACATGCAGCAGACCACGTGTTTGAACTAGCGCTTGGAGCAAACCCTTTACTGAGCGCCGCCGCGTGTATTTTGCTTCTGTGGATTGAACACATCCACAGTAGTGCTTGTTGTGGCTTAGTATAAATGAACCATATGCCTCTATGTGATTACGCGTTACATGTTAGGCCCCGGTGCAAATTAGACTCAGATTAAATAATCACTTCTCACTGGGGAACCGCCTTAAGAGCACTAATTGTCAAACAGCCACAAATTGCAAAAGCCCCTAGAAGACTGCATCTCAACAAGGGCAACAACGGCTCTCACTGTAATCTATCACCGTAATGAATTTAGGGACTTATTATCCCTGCATGTGGACAGATTAAGACTAATATTGGTTGTGAGGTTGTCACTCAAACACCTGTGTAGGTTCCAGGCCCTCTGCTCCATAATCTGTGTGACTCCCTCCATTTATCCCTGTCCGCCATTGTAATGTTCTTAGCCGAAGGTCCACGATTACATATTCAAGTCAGGCTGAGACAGAGGCCCATTGGAGCTGTGCTCTCACCATAAATTCCCTGCCTAGAATATCACTAGAAATTACACCCCCCCGCCCCCTTCCTTCCACACACACACACTTACAAACACATGCACACTCTGGCCTTGCAGAGTAAACGGTGTGTGTGTGTGTGTGTGTGTGTGTGTGTGTGTGTGGGGGGGCTGGAGGTCAGGCAAGGCTTGCATCGCCACAGGCTGTTGAGGAGGACGTGCTTGCACTGACAGGCTGGTATCGCCTAACCAAGTTTGACTTCTACCTTACGCATGGCTAATCGCTAATGGATAGCGGGCCTAAGAACACTGGCATCCATCTGGGACCCTGGGAAGAGGCAACAAAGGCGGAGGATCCCGCACTCGCCGGCCAGCTCCACCGGGGGGAGCTCCGTGCTGCTAATTAATAGTTAAAGAACCTTCCTCATCCGTTTTTCATTAGAGCGTGGGGGTCTAATGTGCTCAGAGCTGTCGCAGCGTGGAGGAATGCGACAGGATTCCCGGGCCTGTTTTCCGACTCCGACTCCGAAGAGCGCGGGGTGCCGTAACAGGGCGGAACCCGCGTGCAGTCATTAATCAAACTGCAGCGAGCGTTCCGGATCTGCAGGACGAGCTTCCGTCGTGCGGTTCTGACGCGAAGCTGGAACCGATGCGTTTTTGATCCCGCTATTTCTGGATGGAGGCTTTAATTGACAACTCCCAAACACCACGGCGCCGACAGCTCTTGCGTACGAGAGCGGAGACGCGTGTTGGGGTTCCAGCCTCCTGACACATCGCTCCAGACCCACCTGGGAGATTTGACGGAGGGAATTTGTGTGTGAGCGTGTATATGTGCATGTGTGTATACATGTACGTGTGCGTGTGGGGAGGGAGGGGTGGTTTTGTTATGGGTGTGCGTGTCTGTGTGAGCATGTGTATGTGTGTGCGTGTGTGTGTGTGTGTGTGTGTGTGTCTGTGTGAGCATGTGTGTGTGTGTGAGCATCTCACACCAAACCCCAGCTTTTAAGAATCTCAGCACAGCACTGATCTGGGTGTGTGCGTGTCTGTGGGTGGTTTGTGTGTGCGTTCACTATCGGCTCCGCCAGATGCATTATGGTGCACGTGTGCCTCTTTTATCTCACGCGTGTTGGGAAGGGAGCAGCACAGCGGGATTGGCGCGCTCCGGTGCTCTGATCTCTCTCGGAGTGTGTGGCTGACAAACAGGAACAGCAGTGTTATCAGCCCCCCCCCCACACACACACACACACACACACACTCACACACACACACTGCTGCAGCATCTCTGTCTTTACAATCCACTTATCCTGTGGGGACGGAGCCAGGGGTGGGTGCTGATGTAGGTTTAAAAGGCAACGCACTGCCCCCCCCCCACCCCCCCCCCACCCACATCCAACCCCACCCTCTCCGCGTGATGGATGGAGGGTAAGAGGAAGGCCAAACACATGGGGACATCCATGGCTTTAAGACTTTTTCCATCTCTTTCTGTGTCATTCTCTGTCTGTCTCTCTCTCTCTCTCTCACCTTCTCACTGCTCGACTGACTGCATTCACATTCTGACTGAGTCCCACAAACTCAGTGAATTCCCAAGCCCAATTATTCCTTAGCCCTGCCTCAGCTTCCAATGATGGCTCACGATTATTGAGGTTCTGTCTAGCTGCTACATCAACCTGATGTTCCATCAGTTTGATCTCATAGTGTGTGTGCATGGGGGTGTACATATCAACAGTATGGATACCTTCTCAGTATTTATTTGCATAAACATACTTGCATATCTATCTGGCTACAAGTGAGAGTTCTTGCATGTGTATGTGTGTCAAGGTATGTGTAAGGTGTGTGTAAGGTGTGTGAATACATCTCCTGTAACGCCTGGGGCGTTATGGAACGATGAGACGGACGTATACGCTGAGGAGAGCGAGAATTATTATGGGCTATATCCATAATCATAGTCGGGGTCACAGCCGGGGTCATTAAGCCAGCACAGATATCCATAACAAACAAAATGGTAACCAGGCAAACTGAGCTGAGCACAAACAGAGAGAATAAATAAATAAACCTTGGAGCTGAAATAAAGTTACATGCACCAGCAGGGGTAACCAAATTCAAACACATGGGATCTTCAGAGTCAGATTCTAACAACCAATACCTATCACCAATACCTATCACCAATACCTATCTCCAATACCTATCACCAATACCTATCACCAATACCTATCACCAATACCTATCACCAATACCTATCACCAATACCTATCACCAATACCTATCACCAATACCTATCACCAATACCTATCACCAATACCTATCACCAATACCTATCACCAATACCTATCACCAATACCTATCTCCAATACCTATCACCAATACCTATCACCAATACCTATCACCAATACCTATCACCAATACCCATCACCAATACCTATCACCAATACCTATCACCAATACCTATCACCAATACCTATCACCAATACCCATCACCAATACCCATCACCAATACCTATCACCAATACCTATCACCAATACCTATCACCAATACCTATCACCAATACCTATCACCAATACCTATCTCCAATACCTATCACCAATACCCATCACCAATACCTATCACCAATACCTATCACCAATACCTATCACCAATACCTATCACCAATACCTATCACCAATACCTATCACCAATACCTATCTCCAATACCTATCACCAATACCTATCACCAATACCTATCTCCAATACCTATCACCAATACCTATCACCAATACCTATCACCAATACCTATCACCAAAATACCTATCACCAATACCTATCACCAATACCTATCACCAATACCCATCACCAATACCTATCTCCAATACCTATCACCAATACCTATCTCCAATACCTATCACCACATTCAATACAATAACCGGCACTGAGCAAGACAAAGGACAGGGTTTAAATACACAAACTAACTAGGGATAAACCAGAAACAGGTGGGAAAACTAATGAGAGGGCGAAGTTACAGATAGGAAGGACCGACCAAACTGACAAGGACAAAACTAGCTCATGGAATACCAAAGCAAAGCCATGACAGTTACACAGAGGAGGGGCTTAAGGGAAACAGAAACAAGATTGACAGGAGGGGGTGTGACACCTCCATCATTAAAAGAACTCCACTGTTGCTTATCAATCGTGACATTGTGCAATAAGACACTGAGCTGAGCAGAGACCCCCATCATCGCTATCACCACCATCACCACCACCATCATCTATCACCACCAAAATCCACCACCACCACCACCACCATCCACCATCCACCATCACCACCGCCACCATCCACCATTACCACCACCATCACCACCAACATCCACCATCACCACTATCACCAGCAACATCCAGCATCACACACCATCACCCACCATCACCACCAACATCCACCATCACCACCATCCACCATCATCCACCAACATCCACCACCATCTACCATCATGCACCATCACCACCATCCACCAACATCCACCACCATCACCATCATCCACCATCATCACCACTGCCATCGTTGCCATCGTCACCATCACTGCCAGCTCCTGAAAAAGGATCTGCATGCATCCACTGGAGAGCCACCATGCGTGGGGAGTGGAGGATATAGCCAGGGAGAGACTCAGCCAGGGAGAGACTCAGCCAGAGAGAGAATAATTATTCACACTTCACACTCACGGGATTGGACAGAGAAGGAAGGATAGGGGGAGAGAACGAGTCTGTTTTTTTCCACAGGAGGCGAAGGGGATGGCTAGAAGACCACCATGCTGTTTCTCACACTATGAAGGTCTATGTCCAGTGCGCTTAAACGTGTCGGAGCTGAACACACCGCGCAGGCCGTTTTAGAGAAAGCGTCAGCTCCGAAACAGATGCTCGGCAAGCAGGTGCACCTGGTCATATTCCTTCTAAGGTGTCACAAAATGCTGAAACAGTGCAATGCACCCTAATGGATTTCCTTTGACTTACAGCTCCTGAGTGTCTAGCTCTCATGTCATAAATCACACCTTTAAAACCAGTCTTTAGCACACTCCATAACCCACCAAGCCATAAAAAAAACAACTAAACCAAGCACTTATTTATTTTTCAGACATGTTTCACTTTGTTTATTCCACATAAGAAAATAGCCTCCTTACCAGCTCTACCAGCTTGGTGTTACAAGCCACAAGAATGCCTGTTCTTGGTTTTTGCTATTCAGCTCTTTCGCAAGGCGTAAACACGATGTTTATCTGTCCCAGTGAGTATCAGTGCACACAAGCACCCTCATAAAGAGAGCGGGACGGAGCAGAGGGTTCGGGACAGGCCGGTCGGCGTTAATTATGGAGCGGGTGCATCTGGGCGAGACCGATGGAGTGGAGGTAACGCTAACATAACCCGCGTGCGTACAAAATGAAAGCGTTTTTTTTTTTATTAGCGAGGCATCGATCTCCGCGTGTCGATATCTCAGTAAATTTGCTGATGTTTGCTCCAGCACAGGAGAATGTTAGTGCACTGCCCATCGTAGGGAAGTGAAAGCCTGTGTTTACTGGTTGATAAAGCCTTTCATGCAGTATTAAACATGGGAGTGACAGAGGGTTGTACGTTAACAATATCATAAAGTGCCCATCGCACAAATAGTTGGATTCCTCCCCAGCAACCATCTGCACGGTGTGATGCGGTCTCTGGCAATGTTTGTGCTTGTCTTCTGCCAGACATTGTCTCCCTCCCTCCCTCCCTCTCTCCCTCTCAGACAGAGTGATGGTTTCAGAGGGGGGCGGGTCCCTGGACACATGTTTCCGTACAGCCTCCCTTCCTCACTTGCCTCCAGCGGTCTTGATGACTGGCAAGAGGCAGAGATGCCGTGAAGCCCAAAATGGACGTCCCTGCAAAGAAAAACAAACAAAACAAAACACCAACAGTAGACCACTACAATCACAGCACTGCCACCACGGCAACTGCACTGCGCCGTAACCACATTAGGGGCTTGAAGCTGAGACACTTTGCATCTGACACACACACGCACACGCGCACACACATGCACACACACACACACACACACACACACACACACTTCTCCAACTCCTCCAACTCAAATAAAGACCCAAGATGTGTTAATATGTCGTCTCGGCCAGTCACACACATACCGTGCAAATCTCTGCACACCCCCCCCCCCCACCCCCCCGAAAAAACTGCCCTGCCAGACGAGCTCATCATTGCGGTTGGTGGCAGGCCACGGGCTTTGCCGCTCCCAGCACACCGTGCACACTCACCAAACCCCCCCACCCACCCCTGGGTGGGTCATAAATCCATCCGGCGGGCTGATGGCGAGTGACTCCCGCTGCCTCAAGATGGGCACATCCATTAAGATATCACCACTGAAGCAGAGCGTAAACACCCATCCATCACGCACCAGCGTCGAGCCGGACGTATCCCAGCGCTCTCGGCCGCTGGCCCACGGTGATGCCTCAGTCGGTGGAGCAACGCCAGACCTCCTCTACTGATCTCTGCTGGTCCACCCCAGCGACATCATTTTGGGGCCAGTTTTGCTGTTTTGTGTACAGTCAGCCTGGAAGAATCGCGCCTGGATGCTCTTCAGGGGCCGTTCTCCACAGACGCTTCCAGAGCTCAGGTTCTTGACGCTTCATGAGGCCATGTGCAAACTATTTTTAATCTGGAATTTTACACCAGTGTAAAACAGGGCAGTTAGAGCGCTTCGCTGTTCGGACTGCTACTCCTGGCGTCCAGAACTCTAGCCTGTGAATCTGCAGGTTGGCGCTGTGGGAGGACGCTAACGTGGCTAATCACGATCACACGATTCGCTTTCAAGGGCAGGTGCTGCTGCTAATGAACGCGGCCTTGCCCACGCTAGTGGGACCTCGTTAGCATTCTGCAAAGGAGAACATGTTTATTGACCCCTGTTAGCTTTATTGTTAGCTATGCTTGCGCTGTTGTTTTAAGGATTACATGCCAGTAAGGTTAGATGCTATAGGGTAATGCCTGCTAAAGGGTAAAGGTATCATTCAGACATGTTATATGGTTATATTCTATGGTGCGGAGAAATAGATTAATGAAAAGTTATATTCACATTGGAACGATCATGCTGAGTAAAGCGGTAATTTTAACTTGCAGATTAAAATGTACCTGAAGTATAATCACATGTTTCATTCCTGAGATATTACCAGTCGTTGCCAGAGTGTAATAATTCAGTGGGAGGACATTAGTTACTCTGTGTGGAGGTTTTAAAAGGCTATTCTGAATGCTTCAGAAGCCAACCACAAAAGCCAACTACCAGGTGTTGTGTAACCTGCAAGGGCATGGTGTGACATCGGTTACAAAATAACGTGCAACGATTATGGCTAAAGCGCGTGTGTGATCGGTGGTAGTCATCCAGTCGAGCAGCCAGAAGCAGATACAACACTAACCAGCTGAAGACTTGCCCTCTCTCCTCCTTATGAAAAACGTCACTCCAATTAGCACCAAGCTATTTCCAGCCATACGCTAAAAAAAAAAGCCTCCAGCTCCACAGCCACAGACTTCAAATTCATAAACACGTTAATTTGTAAGTGTGTGTCTGCTCGAGACACGCTTTTCTTCGGAATGTGAGTGAAGGCTGTTGCCTCGGTTACGCAGACAAGCTGGCCCGCAGGTCCCATGGCAGATGTTCTGACAGGTTAGAAAAGTGTGTGCGCGCGCGTTCCCACACGACGCTGTCTGCCTTGGAAAAAAAAACCTGTAGTGTGAAAGCCACGAGCATGATTTTACATCATTTCATATCAGTCACTTTCAGACGGAGCCTACTAAAAGCCACAGACGCGCGGCTGATGTGGTTCCCGTGTCATTTGCTTGGCGCTGCACTTAAAATGCTTGGAGCCTCGGCAGTCACCCGAACCCCAGAGACCCGCCTGCCTCTCCACCTGGAGCTCAGCCTCCAAAACAAAGGCATGCGTGGGAGAGCGAGTGGACGCGTCTCCAAACTGTCTCTTACGGTTATAAATAAGGCCTACAAGTTTGCTTGACAGCCGTGCAGACCGATCACTGCCTGGCTCTGTACGGTTAGTTACAGACTTGCACGACGACATATGGCGGACAATGACATTTTCGTGAGAGCGAGGTGACCGCGCATTTCAGGAGGTCAGGACTTCCGCTGGGGGTGTCAGTGGGCACCAGATCAAACTGGACAAAAATGTATCCGCGGTGCCCTTATCGAGCCAGACGGCGATCGGCCTGCACAATTTTCGGGTTGCAGCGTTAAGTTGAACAACCCCAAACAAGTCTAACAATTAATGTCAGTCCTCACTTGTCACCTCCACGACATGTTTAGTTATAACAATGTTCTATGGAAACAGTGACTAGCTTTATTAAAAACGTCTGTGTAAAATGAATCCTTATTTAATCAATGCATTTCTTCCACAACCATTCTGCTCTGGAGCTTCTACTAATGCATGATAATGTATTATAAGCAATTACACATGACTGAAATAGTGAAGTAAGCAAATGCTTTTGGTTTTCTAGCGAATGTCATTGTCTGACACATGCCATTGTCATTATAATATCGGTGTTTTTTTCACATTTCCTTTTGTGAAACTTTATTTCATTTGGCAAAGCTATTTTCTGACAGTGAATCATATGCTGAACTTGCCAGCAATGAATGCAGCTTCCATATTAGATCTTTAAAGATCTGCATATATTCAACCGATTAATTATAAATATATACATGATTCCTTATTTGGCCGTATGACACTGAATGCTACTTCAACCGTTTGATATCTGATACTGAATGCTACTTCAACCGTATGAAATTTGATACTGAATGCTACTTCAACCGTATGATATTTGATGCTGAATGCTACTTCAAACAGACTTTGCCTGCAGGCCTAATCAGGCCTCATTTCCAAAAAAATTAAAATTTAGAGCTACTATAGGTTCAGTGTATGCTCTGTTTAACTTCCTTGGTTTTATCCAAATATAATATCACAAAATAAACCCATCTCCTGTTGTATACGTTCTACATATCTGCATGTTCAAATCTAAGGAACATTTCACTGTAGCCATGTATGCAGTGTGCAAGTGGTATGAATCGCAGAGGTTCACATGTGATGTATGGTACATACACACACATGTGCACACCAATACCTGTGTACACATTCACATATTGATCAACCACGTGGCCTGATCTATTGAAGGCATTACAGTAATAGCATGTGACGATAATGGCAATGCAGGTCGTATTAATGTGTCGTAACGGTAAGGTGACGTACACAATGGAAATGCGTGATGCGCGCGCATGAGAACGCGCGGAATCAAAATGCGACAGCCCAGCTGAAAAGCTGGAGTGCTCATAGCGGGCGTAATTACTGACACGGGAGGGGGCAGGATCATTACTGTAACATGATTTAGAGAACCAGACTCACACGGAGAAAATGACCAGCAAGGCTATTAGCTCAGTAAAGAACTTTCATTATCACTAGCACGTTTAATGTGAAACAGTTTTATTATGAGAGAACGCGGTACAATTACTCTGAAGCAAGACGAAGACAGGGTGACAGTACGATGGGTTTGTAGATAAAAACAGCGAAATATCATGTTCTGTTTAAATGTTGAGTTGAAAAACAACTCGATAGGTGTCTCGGCAAGACATTTATCCCTGCAATTAAGGTGGCAAATTCGAAGAAATAAAATCTATTCAAAGTAATTCAAAAACATTAGTCTCAGACAACACAGTGTCCTGGTTTCCATGACAGCAGTAAAACGTTCTCGGTTTACAGACTGAACGTACAAGGGAAGGGGACCCCCGAAAAACTCGAGTTCAACCTTGCGAAAACAAATTAGCATTTTAATGCAGGAAGTGACTGAGTGGAGATGTTGCGGGCGAACGGCATCGTTCTCTACCTTTCCTCTCCTTCATTTTGACAATTTCATCCCCAAGATCAATTATTGTCTCCAGGAAAAAAGAAAAAAAAAAAAACTCTCGCACTTTCTCCCAGGTTGCGTCGGCCATGTTTCCTACTCCAGACGCACCGCTGGAAGAGAAACAGCGGCTGAGAAAATACAATAGTTCATCACTGGTGCGGAACGACAGCACCGTCAGTTACTTCAGAGAAGAGAAAAGGAAGAAGTATTACACTTGAAACCACAGCGAGGCATGCGTTACAGTCCAGAAGAGGCGAGATAGCAAAGGACATACCCGTGGGAAAGCTGACAGAATGCGCACTGATAAAAATCTGCAAAACGTGTGGCAAGAAAATTATGCAGAAGATGCCTTCTCTGAATAGTTCCTCTCCAGTATTGTGGATTTCTCAAGCTTGTGCCACTTCCAGATCAAAGACACCAGTTAGCCAGTTTAAATAAGGTAGGCCAACTCACCATTTTAACAGAATAATTCAACAGAAAAGAGAGTCAAGTATAGTTTTTTTTTCAGTTTTTAAATATTTTTATAGATTAGCAGTTGGAGAAGAACTAAAATGTGACAATCAAAAGATAATTTGTCACTGCGGAAAAAATATAAACGACGTGTACGCTAGCTGATGTAGGGCCAACTGTGAGTATATACCACAATATATCCTATTGCCCTAAGTAATATCAGTCAAAGACTTAACAAACTATGCACTGCGCTCCCATCCAATCAAAATGAATCAGTTAGAACACCTTTAATTTCATTACCTAAACTGCCCAGTGTATTCCTCTTTTAGAACTACCTCAGATCCAACACAAGAAGGGTTAAAGGTAGTATACGAAGTGTAAAAACGAACAGTAGTAAGGCATAGACAATATGCCCGTATGATCAAACTCTCCTTCTCTCTGCCCGCAAATCATTGTAGCTGGTGATGCCATTTGACGTTGTGATGGATTCACTTAGGTTAGCAGCAGAAAGTGAGCAGACCTTTTAGGGTTAATCTCTGCCACTTGTTCATGGTGGCTGGACCTTATGTGGAGTTACCATGGACCACTGGGCGGGACCTTCGGGCAAATGTATTATGTGTCGGCCTTCCGCAGACGCTTTCGCATTTGGCAGCTTGCTCTCTAATAGGCTAATGAGATGGGAGCGGGGCAAAGAGCAGCGCTCCGTCTAGACGGAAGGATCCTGACACCTGAAAACGGAGCAGGCCGATGAATAATCCCAAATACCTTGGACACTGCAAACGGCTACGGAACTCTTCCACACCACGAGCTGTGGAATGCTCTCCCACACTCACAAGTGGCAGCTGTGTCCAAGAACTTTTTTTCAGCAGAACGAAAGGTTCCAAATCCGTCCAGGAGTCCAGGAGTCCTGTGAAGGAAAAGCAACCAGAATCACGGACTCTCAGCGCACACGCCGGGCTCCGTGTAGACAGCTCCACAAGACTCCTCATTATCGTGTCTGTAGTATATGCTTGATGGGTCGTTTACTGGCCTGTCACACTCTGCAATTCGAGGAAGCAAAATGAAGCGTGTGCACAAACAGGTTCACGGGTTCACACTGCGGTGCCCACCTAGCATCGCGCAGCACCGCCGAGTTTCGTTCGCACAAGCGTGATTGCCTCTGCACTGAGGATTTTGTGTGCGTGTGTGTGTGTGTGTGTGTGCGCGCGTGAGTGTGCGTGCACACGTGTGTAGGCGTGTAAGACAAACAGGCGATGTGTGACCGCACTAGATGAAGATAAAGAGAGCGTAGAACCAGTGTGATTCGCAGACAGAAGGCATCAATATCAATGAACAGATACTGAGGACAGAGCAGCAGGCGTGTGGGGAAGATGGCGGAGCGGCTGCTCACGTCTAAACCACCCCAAAGCCCTTATTCGCTGGAAACTGCCTTGATACGGCTGATTAACGAATTCGAGCTGTTTATTTACTTATTTATTTATTCATACAGAGATATTATGTCCTCGCAGCCTCTCTAACACTCTCATACTCCTAGAACATAATTGCACTGATATAACAAAATAAACGAATGAAATGGCCACAGAGCACAAAGTGAGAATCATCAGATGTAGCAGCCCGGCATTCCTGTGCAACGTGTGAAGTCGTACCGCAACGGCGAGCAGGAAGCGATCTGTTTAATGGGACGCCGTAGCGGTGGTGACAGCTTCCTCTCCGAGCCCACCAAATGAACCTCCACCTCCAGAGCCTGGAGGGACCTCAACTGAGCCCTCCGCCTTGCTCCGTCTCACGGATTCCCAAAAGGACACGGCGTGCAAATCCTTAATCACTTCCTGTCTCCTCTCGCTCGCACTCTCTCCCCTGCTCATCCTCTGCTCTATGTCTTTCTCCTTCCATCTTTCACACCTTTCTGCCTCCTGATGGCCCTTCAAGTGTCTTTCCCTCGAGCTGATTCCGTCTCTGCCCTCCATTCGGGAGTACGTTTCTAAGCATCTTTCAGCCTTAACTGGCCTCGCGATTAACTCCGTCTCCATTCCAGATGATCTAAGTGCACTGGGTTCACTGGGTCAGGCTGCTCAGAGACCCAACTGACATCACAGAGGGGCAACTTATTCTGCTCTTACCCGTTAATGGAGCCTTACTGCAGCTTCAGACGTTACCCTCACCGTAGCCCCAGACGCTGGGGGGAGACGGCAGAGTTAGATTTATTTGTGCAGTAGTGGGAGTCACGAGCTGTGGGCCTAGCCGAGTATAGACTGGACATTATGTATGACCACAATCAATTCCTATCTTTGTGTAATTGGTGTTGGCTCTGTCTTAATATTCCCACGTCATCCATCAAACCAGCCAGCAGCAACTTTTGCTGATCCAGTCACACTACCCAGGACATCAGCCCACACCCCCAACACACACCCACACACACACTTAACGTTGACAGTCATGGGTGATCCTGAGAACCAGAGCAGTCACAGCAAAGAGCCACTGTTGCCACCTGCTGTCCCTCCATCAAGGTGTAGCAACGAGCTCTTTAGCTGAGGCGATTAAGGCAGGGTGGGGGCAATTGTCTGAGCCCCCCCCCCGCCATTAGCAAAGCCTGCTTTCTGCAGATATAAACAGATGGGCTACATTAACCCAGCCTTGCTGGCCATCACTGTCCATAACATCATTTGGGAGAGGGCGTGGGATCAAGGGCGATTTTAAGATTAAAGCATTCAAAGGGCAGCGAGCCATAATTGCCCGGGACGGTCCACAACCTGCCCCGCTCCAGTGCCAGGATCCTCACGACTGCTGTCTCGCTGCCTGGGTCCCATCATTACTCACACTCATTATTATTCTGTCTCATTACTATTCCACCAGCACGGGTCCATTAATTAGTTAGTATTTGTCCGAATGTGAATATTCAAACGAAAAATGAATCCTCGCCAAAAGAGTGTGAAGGTCTTTGTGTTAAAATATTAACAATCATTTCTGCTGAAATGTTAATCAAATATCTGCGCCGGTGAAATTTTCACTCCGAGCTGGTAGGTTACATTATAAAGCCGAACGTGTAAATAACTTCCTTATCACATTTAAGATTAAATTCCAGTGAATGTACTATTTGAGTTGTATGCAGTAAAGCTGCATACAGTTGAATACAAACTGCTCATAAGGAAACAAACGTCAAGAACAACCTAAGAAGGTGAAAGATTTATTTCCGTCATGGCTGTTAATCTGTGGAGCCTCTTTCTGTGCATATACAGATGTCACAACTGGGAGAAAGTGTGGAGAAAATGTGTGCATATGAGATTAGTGTTTAGAAAGCTAGCAAGCAGACGGTCGTTGTGTGTGATGGCATTAGAGCAATTCCCCCTGCCCATGAGCATTATGGTAGAGTGAAAGTGACATGCGTAATCAAACATTTAATTTGGCCTCCTTCAACACATTGTGTCTCATGTCTTACAAATCCAATTACCCCCCTCCCCCTGTATACACACATATAAACCCACACACGTGCGTGTTCTTCATGCGTCTCCCTGAGGCTTGGGGAAGCAACACGTGTCTGCATGTGTGTGTGTGTGTGTGTGTGTGTGTGTGTGTGTGTGTGACACAGAGTGAACATGTCACATAAATGACACCACTGGCCTCATGCTGGTCATGTGATTCGAACCCTGAATCATCCCGTCGCTGCTGTCATCTCCACACCATCATCGCAGCTCGAAACACCACGGATCGCCCCTGAGCGCGGGAACCGCCCCACGGGAGCAGGTGTCGAACAGGCCTCAGCTGCTACGGGCGCCGTGCCCCACCGCGGGGCAGCTCAAGAGGCAAACAAAGTTGTAGGAGGGAATGAAGGGGTGCAGAGGGCTTCCACTGATGTCAAGCCAAGTGCATGTCTTGTTGTCGGGGAAACAGAGAGCAGCTATATTTCTAGCTCTTCCCAGACCTACACAATGGGGCTTCGGTGGAGAGATGAAAATGCCTGGGTTCTGTGCAACATCTCATTATTACCCAAGTGCATTCCCTAGCAGAAACCCGCATGACGGTGCGAGGTGCCATTACTTGCACCGCGCAGGCTAACTGCTCGACACGAAGAGATGAACGCCGATCGCGGGAGGACGCCCAGGGCAGTCGATTCGTCTGCGATCCTGAAGCCAATGACCACTGCGGTGGTGCTGGGTTTGAAATGAGCCAGCTGGCGGGCGGAGGTTAATGACTGTAGGCTAGGGTCAAGGATAGGGCTGGAGCTAGAATTCTGATTGGCTGCAGGGCGGGAGGTCCTGCAGCGAACTGCATGCAATTACTAACATACCGCCGGATTGGAAAAGCCCGAGGGATCCGTGGAACAAAGACGGCGGGCATCGTTATTGTTGGAACATCAATTACGGATGAGAACAAAGACGGTACAGTGTAACCTTAATGAGAGATGAGGGAGAAGAAACGACCAGTTCAGCAGAGAAGGATCAGCCTGGACTCCTTTAAGAAGAACCTTGAATTTAAATGAACTGTAATGTTAAATTAGCTATTATACCAGCGAATCTCTGAAATTATAAATCAAATATGAACTCCTGAATAAATAAGGACACAATGCGTTTGAGCAAACAGCTCACAAATTTCATTCCTTTTGCCACCAACTCCAAACACAGTACGTCTATGGCAACCTGGACAGCCCAAAAAAGAATGTCTCCTACCACACCCCCCCCAAAAAAAAACCTAATTATCCCTTTAAATGGCATACTATTTTCCCAAAGCAAAATCACCCATCCAGCGCTCTAATTGCCAAAATATCTCTGCTCCAGTCTCTCTATCCGATGCTCCCACGCGCCTGTCAGGGCTGGCAGCAGTCCTAATTAAGGAAAGTTTGCGGGAGTTGGCACAGCAGAGCTGCAGACGATTATTGGACACCAAGTGTCATCACCCCTGCGGCGGAAGCAACGGGCAGACGGCCTCGAGCGCAGCGGTCGCTAGCTCCCATCTCGGCTACCGAGGTTCATGCCCGTCACCGTGGCAGGAGAATCCGACGGAGCGCCAACATGCAAACGTACACGTGACGTTGCCGAAAAAATTCCCAAAATCAAAAGAATGAAACTGAAAGGGTTCTAGTAAGGACTTGGAAATAAATTAATTAACAAATAAATGTGTTTACTGGTAAAGTTCCTGACCTTTGCATATCTTGATCACAGTTCTTAACTCTGACATTTCAGATGACCACGTTTTCAAAATGGCGGAGTAATCAATCACAGCAAATGACCTTTTCTATAGAAACGTCATACTGGAAGCAGCCTCTAATGAGGAAAGTATGAAATAACATGGACCTGAAATAAGCCATTGCAACACTTCAAGCTGTGTTTGGCCTCGCATTTATTCCGGTGTGGAGGAGCCGTATATCAGAACCCCTTCGCCCCTAGCTAAGAGACATACACGACCGTGCCAGTTTTAATAATCAGACAAAGAGACTTTCACACTCACACACACCATTGTGCGTAGACGAAGCTCTTGCACAAACTGTCACAGCGGCGTGGCCGATGGCCACGTCCAGTGACCAATGGCACATCAAATTGTAAAAATAAGAGAATGCAAAACAGCTAATGTCTTTACCGGGGGCCATTTTTGTTTTGCTTTTTATTTCAAACGAGGCTGCAGACAGACCCCACACACCCAGGCGGAAGCGTCTTTGTGTTTACAATTAATACTTTTGGCTCGTTGTGTTACATTTACATTTGAATGTGCGTGTAATTAAAATAAGCATGAACCGGCTGTGTTTCACAAACGAGGGGAGCGCTGTGTCACGCGAGGGCTTCTCTCGCGCTCAACCCTAACACGAAGAAAAAATACAATGCGCAGATCTGCATAATGGCGACTCATTTAAACTACAAAGGATCCGGCCAGCAATGGAGACAGGCTCTCAACTTAAAAGATAATTGTCCCCCGAGTTGGCCATTTGTGTGTGTGTGTGTGTGTGTGTGTTTTCAGCGTCTATGTGAAATCCTCTTCAATCATACACGGTTAATGCAGCCAATTAACAGAATGACGTGAATTCTAACGGGGGGTTGTGGAAGGGTTACGGCAAAAGAATGTTGGCTGCAAAACACGAGCTGAATACTGCAAGGGTGTGACTGAGAGACGCAGTGACGAGGGGAAGAGGAGACTGGGGACGTCAGTGGGGACAGAGACAGCAAGGCAGAGGGAGAGACAAACGGTGTGGCCAACAGGCAGAACTGCTCAGATTGATAATCCATCACGGTAGAGCAGGCCAGGAGAGAAGCTGGGCTATGTGACCTCACCGTGACCTTTCACACAGATGAGACGGCCCCCCCTTCCTGCACACAAACAGTTCCTCTGCCCGGGCCCTTTTTGCCTGGTTGCAGCGTTAATAAGTGCTCTGTGTCCACAAATCACGGGGTTGGCCAAGATCGCCACGTCACCATTTAAATTTGCAGCAGGAAGTGCTGAGAGCTCAGAGACACGTAGTGTAAACAACATACAAAATCAGCCCCCAACCCCCCTCCACCACTCCAGCAGGCCAAAATCCAGACCCGTCCAGGAGTCAGCGAGGAGAGTCGGGGTGAGTTGAGGTGAGCCGGGGACTCCTCTGGTTCTGCGACGTTAATTGCACCTATCAGCCGCACCACAGTGACAGGACCACAGACCAGGAGAGCGCTGCCTGCTCCCCACCGATACACAACAGCGTCTCGCCAAGAAGAGGATAGTGCGTCTGATGAAGATCTTCTGCTCTTTTGGCTGAGGTTTGAAGGGGTGGGGGAGGGGAAGATCACAGCAGAAATGGAGTCATTTTACTTATGGCAAAATCAAAAGGATTCAACCTGAAATCACACTGATTTGGCCTGGATGAGGCAGTCTGGGGCCAGAACACCAGCTTGGATTTGGGCAAATTAAAGTCCCCTGTAGCTACTAATTGTTATACTGGCATCTAACTTGTTTATTTCTTTTTGACTTCCTCTTGAAGGTGAGACTAACTGCTATCCAGAGAGCAGGGTACAGGCTCTTAACAGTTTTATGGTCCCCTCATGGGGGCCCCTAAGATCATGGCCCTGCTGTGGAGCAAGACCTGAGTGGCCTTCCTCTTGTGTTATTACACTGTATTAGAACAGTTATTACATGGTGTTATTACACAGTGTTATTCCATAGTGTTATTCCAATGTGTTAACATGCATTGCATACATTGTTTTACATTGTTATTACATAATTATTATGCTAGTATTACGTTGCATTATTTCATTGTTTTTTTACATAGTGTTATTACACAATGTTATTGCTCTACACCAATGGGCACAGACTAACCCCTCTATCCTGCCAGTCAGTCAAATGGAGCGGAAATGGTGCCCAAGCTTTTGTAAACACCCACACCGTCTCCCTGTTCTGAGGCTCCATCTGCTTTGCATCTGTTCTCTCTGTTTCTCTGCATTCTTGTCTTCTCCCACCTCGCGAGAGCCCTTTGTGTGCGATCGGTTGCATTTCACTCCAGTGATGTTGTCACACATTTACATGTGAAATCATTTGAGACATAAAGCTACACGTGATTTTGTTTGTGCATGAGACATGTTGATGCAACCTTGCGAAAATGTTTACTGGGATATTTCACATTTCACAAGCTTGTGTTGTCTAGTCAGCAGAGCTCTATCTAATTAACATAACTCAGATCTTTACTAACTTAAGTAGCGCATGTTCGTGCTTTAAGGATCTAGTAAATGTTTTTGGTAGGTTAAATGGTTCTTGGTGGCTAGTCTTATGTGTTGTCATTTTCTTGTCTTCTGCAGGGTGGTCTTGCTTATAAATACTAGCGTAAAGCCTTTGGAAACAGGCTGGATCATTATGAGAAATATAGCACCTGTAGTGCATTCATGTGATCCCAGTGTTTGTGTCATGTAGGTCTGCTCAACGATCGTTTTTGTATTGACTTTTTGCCACATGATTATAGTGGGACATATACATTCTACTTGCCCCATTATACATGTGTCTAGTGACATCCCTGTATGTACTGTACTGCAATGCAAACCTGAAACTAATGGTGACGAACATCAGAACCCCTCATCTATAGGTATACGGGGGTGTCGTCAAAAGACTCAGAAAGTTTTAATGGTAAATATGGGCGATTCCCATTCTAGACGCACATGTCTATGATGGAGGTAAAGCCTGCTTCTCAGAATCTACACTGCTTTTACACAGCTCACTCTGCATAAGTGTGTCTACTGAATGCTGCAAATGAAGTTTCACAAGATTCACCCATATGTATCAAAACATTTAACTACCTCTAATGAACATCATTGTTACTTTTTAAATTGACACACATACAAAGACTTGCCACTGATATAGATCATGCAATATAGGATTTTCATTCATTTGCAGAATACAGAATGCTTGTGAACAGATTCTGTCGATGCCCTTATAAATGCGGTCACTGTCCAACCACAGTCAGCATTCCAATAATCCCCATTTAATTCCGTTCTTTTCCTCAGGAACCGTTGAAAATCCCTGGCAGGTTCATTTTGACTTGTGATGTTACTTGTGACCCGTGTGACATTTTCAGCTGAAGACAAAGAAAGGTTATGCAGGAAGAAAAAAAAACACATTTGTCTTATAATTTTGAGCACAGCCATAATCTTCTGCAGTGATTTAGCACACCTGCCTCTAATTTTCAAACGCTTCCACGATCTTTGATTAGTCTGAGCATTGTGCTAAATTAGGGTTGCAACTAAACTCTGTAGGAGGGTAGATTCAGAGGACAGCAGGGCACCACTGGTTTATGACAGGCTTTTAACATTTTATCTCTGCACCTCTGCGGTTCTTCTGAACTTTCAAAAGTGGCCAGAACATTGTCTCTTCTATCCAGGAACATCTAAGCTGCTCCTGAAGACCTGTGCCATAGCATGTATACACATATCCATCCATCTTTCGGTGCCTGAGGCGTGAGGTTGCCGCTGCATTTTCTGTGCAAATCAGTGGCTAAGCTAAAGCTTTAATTTCTGCAACATAGATTTATGTTACAAGCAAAGCAGGAAGTAAAGGCCTTCTGAGTTGACCTTCACTCTGCAGGCCTTTGACGTTGGGCTGCTTGGTGGGTCAGGCACTGTGTTGGTTACAATGTCCAGTATGTAGACAACAGCAGCAAACTTGCAGGTATTCAAAAATATTTTAGAGCAGTTATTTGTGATCTCCAAAATAACACATGGCCTTTATATTAGAAGGAAGAACAACTCGAAAATCATGATTTCCAGTCCTGTAGTCTACTCAAATTGTGCTTATGGATGGATGATTTTAAAGGCTTTAACCAAGTCTGTAAACTGCAGTGTTTAGTATGTTGAAATGACTATTCTTGTCAGTTCTGGTGTTGACTGGCAGTTTCCGAGACTGCAGGAGGAAACTTGTAAACACGTATGAAGCTGCACCTCTTCCTCACCATTACGGTCAATAAAGATTTTTTTATCGGCTGTCGTCAACAAAAGAATCAAACAGTACAACACAATGCAAAGAACTGTAGACCAGAGGCCCGAACCAGGATGGATGCTGAATAACTAGACCACACAGGCCAAATGGGAGTCCAGCAAGGCTCTGGTCTAGTGTGAATCAGGAATGCACAAAGCTCGTCTTTGTTGAAGGCCATACAGACATGAAATATGTTGGCTCTCTGTAGCTTTCTTGTACACACTACCTGTAGCACTGGGGCACACACACACACACACACACACTGTGGCACACACACACTGAGCTTTTTTAAACCGTGCACCACATAGGAATACAGTGCACATTTGGAAGGCAATCTTACACCTCCTGGGTGATTTTGTCCTACCACAGTTCTGCACCTGCCTCACAGCAAGAACGCCATTTTTTCCCCCTGCATTCCGTCACTCAACAGAGGACGGCGTGACGCCAGCAGGTTGACGATAAGCCCATTTGATTCAGCGGGACGTGGGCTTAGGCAGCAGGGCATTCGGCTGCTCCGCCGTGCCTGAGATAATGGGACACAGCTGCTAATCACGGGGTAAAGTAGGGTACAGGGTGTCCCATAGACATACATCCTCCCTCTGATCTGAGGTGGCTTAGGGGGCCCTTGAAAAACCCCACAAAACAGGTTGTATCCCTAACGCCTCCCCGCCTGACCTGACGCTGTGCCGAGTGGAAAAAAGCCGCGAAGTCAACTGCAGAGTGTAGAGCACTAGGTAGGGAGTAGGGCGTAGGGAGTAGGGTGTAGGGAATAGGGCGTAGGGAGCAGGGAGACTTTTTGATTCTCAGCCGTTTCAGGTGCGCAGCGTCTCTCTTACTGGTGGACTGAGCCCAAAAAAAAAAAAAAAAACAAGGGCTAAAATAAAACTGGAGAATAAAAGAAAAGATGAAGAAAGGATGAAGAAAGGAAGGAAATAGAATAAATAATTCAGGCGAACACATTTCATAGCCAGGTGGAGGCATTAATCTGAAACACACTAGAGGCACTCTCACAGCCTATATAAAGGATTATAAGTTACAAAATGTCGGACAGTGGTCCTCAATCTCTGTCACAATGTACTGCGGCTGCCGGGTTAAAAATGGCACAGTGAGGGCCTAAAACTGAATCATGATTAACGTCATAGCAAAGGAAGCAGAGGATATCACAAGCATAGGAGCACTACTCAAATCAGAGCCCACGAACCTCACCACAGTCTTTCCTGTCCCCTGGAACAAACTCCTTTACAGACAACGGATTAAGATTTTGAAATGGCATGGAGCTATATGAACATGGCATTTATTGCTTTAACATTACGCAACGTGTTTGAGATTATAACGACAACTGCAGAACATTTATGCAAGTTTAATATTACAAGAGAAATGGACAATTAATAATAGCCAATTGTCCTTCGTGTACCTAGAAATAAACATCTGGATACAGACTAATTAACTGGAAGTGAATTCTACTGAGTGGACCTATTTCCTGAGGTAACGCTCAATGAAAACAGATTCATGAACAAATTAGAAAAAGAAAATCGAGAGCTGAAGCGCTTGCCCGTTCAAAACCATGGTGGGGACGTGACTGGCCATCGGCACTGCTGTGCAGACGGAAGCTGCTCTTCAGGGGAAGCTAATGAAATGTTTCACTCTGCTGCAGGTGTGGATGTGTCTGCAGTGTGTCTTTAGGTGTGTGTAGCGTATTAGAAGGATGTGTGTGTGTGTGTGTGTGTGTGTGTGTGAGCATGCTGTATGTGTGTTGCACGTTCCATCTCTGTATGTTATATGCATGTATTCGTGGTAATGGGTGTAGATGTGCCGTGTGTGTGTATGACTATTGGTGTTATATGTGTAACATGTAGAGAGGGTGTTGTGTTGGAGGTGGGGTGTATGTGTGTGTGTGTGTGTGTGTGTGTGTGGTTGGGGTCGTGCTGGTGCAGAGGGCAGCGTTAAGCTGATGAATGTGTGACACTTCCCCAGTGGGGAGTCATGGGAGAGAAGATGCAGCAGAAGATAAATGTGCCACCAGCATCCCAGGGCGTCAAGTCCTATTGAACAGCTGTCAGATAGCACAGACAGGTGGGCCACTGTACTGCCAGCAGTGACCTGAGCATAGAGTACAGCACACACACACACACACACACCTACGCACACACACGCACACACAAAACCTTTTTTGTCCACCGCAGGCTACACTACACAAAAGGGCATGCTTCAGCATAGGAAAAGGCATAAACAGAAATAAATAACACACATGTTTTAAAAAAGGTGACATTATAGCAATGCCCTCAAATAATCACCAGGTAATGTAAGAATACAGGTTGAGAGCATTCGGACATTTTGGTGGGTTGCATTCGCGTAAACTCAAATTGATGATGTTTATAGTCCTATTAAGTAAAAGGAAAACCTTCTATTACACATCTGATGTAGACAAATCAGTTAACATTAGTGAGTGAACATTACGCGCCTAATAAGGAAAGGAGATAGATCGAAGTGTAAGAAACAAGAAAAATCATTTATGTTGGGAACTTCTGTAATTCATGGAGGACGTCCTCGAGGCGAGGGGCTTTAATGCGCATTTGCGCCATGCGAAGAGCTCGGTACGGCTGGCCTCCTACACTCCCATGTCTACTGTTTGATAAATAAGTTAACTGAAATAAAAAAAAAGTACAAGAACAACCTGGTGATTTTACATGAAGTTAAATAGCTCCAAAGGTCAACGAGAGATAATTGCGTTTCATCAGGTAAAGTACACCTCGAGCGTCACAGGAGATTAAAAGTCATCTCTGGAATGAGGATATCCGGCTCGCTCCGGAAATATCCACTGACCAACATATCACACAAACTCGTACGCCAGGAAAACTCGCTCTGAATATCCTCCGTTAATTCTAAGATAGACTCGAGCTCTCTTGTCCCTTGGAATCAGTATATGTCATAATATTATACGCTGTTGCGAGGAATACAGAGAGGTTTTTTACCTTAGCCTAATGTGAACGCGCCCAATTCAACGTCATCACCAACCCCCGTACTGTTGCCATAAACAAATCACTACCCTGGTATAGATGGCTCGCGTGAAGACAAAGAGGTTAACCATTAAACATGACAGGGCACATACATCGACAAAATTTACCGAGATGGCAGATGTCACGAAAAAGATCAAGAGATGTAAATGGCTATAATTGCATGAGTCAGGTCAATATCACACGCGGCTGACCACAGCCAGGAATCATCGGTGAACATTGAAGGGGGGGGGGGGGGGTCAGTAAGCAACTTCAGCTTTATTTATTCTTCACATTTCGCAGAACGATGTGCTAATCTGATTCAGCGCCCTGCCAGGCAGGTTATCGTTAATAGGGATCGGAACTGAAAGCGAAATGAGATTAATGGTGCGGAAGGAGCCCTGGTCCCACGAAACAAACTGGATGTGTTTTTCCCCCCTTGCGCCAGGGCGGGTAAGTACGGGCCTCAATTAAGCAAACTGTCTCCGGCTCCTGTCCTCCGTGTCCCTGAAAGCAACCCTGGGTGCGTCTTTTCGGCTGAAGAGACCTGTTTTGCATGCTAAATGAGCTCGCCCTCCAAACACGCGTCGGCACCTGAAGCCTTGTACGTTTCAGGGAATAATATAAATACAAATTAGACATAAAAATTGCCACTATAGTTTAGGCAACGCCGTCGCGAGGCGCCATCTGCAGAGTATAAATTAGATGAGATTCAATTAAGGCAGCCCCGGCTCCATTAGAAAGTGCTGAAGTCAACGCAACCGAGCTAACAAAACAAGGCTGCGAGGGGGTTTGCTTTCCCGTATAGTGGGGAGGACAACGACAGTCACGCGACCGGGCAATGTGACCCCCGGCTCACGCTTCAAACCACGTTACACTAGTGAGGATGATCATCGATCGGAGACACTAATCTAATCAAGTGGTCTTATCTCTCCATCTGTCATCAGTAGAGAGCTCTGTCTGAACTCCAGCGCCAGATCCTTGCGCAAACGTCAAACGACTGCCTGCTTGGAGACGGGAATGCGCTCGAGGTCTCGCTTCTCGAGATTTACGCAAACGGAACAGAATAATGAGCCAAGCCTTCTGCTTTCTACAGGCGACACGACGCTTGTTTTCAGAAGTAAACACAATAACGACGCCATAATGGATGAAAATTAATTGACTTGCATATTAACAACTGCGGTATTTAAAACAGAACAGAGAACATATTGCTTGATAACATTACAGCACATTAGAGTGACAAATGTATATTATCCGAGCCACTAAGAACCTTCCGGGTTCACCTTTTTCCAAATGCGCAGTGTTTGAGTGGACATGAAAATGTGATGAATGAAAATATGTGTTTGGCCTGTTAACCTAACCCTTCAGTGCAGCGACCCTGTTTCACGTGTAGCCACGTGTGTCTTCTGGGATTGATATAACGCCAGGGGGGCTGCGGAGCCCTCATACACTCGCATGATGAATGTGTATTCCGAGAGCATGTAGTCCGGTGCCACCTGGACGGCACCCAACGAACCATATCCAGGTTAAAGACCCTGCGCTCGAGGCTGTATGGCGCACATTTTGACAGTTACACGCTCATTTCGCAATGGCGGAATCGGCCGTTCGCTTTGTTAACGCTGTGCGATCCACGGGTCTAATGTTCATTCTTGATAGAGCCGCTTTATGTTCTGGGTAGAATTTAGATGCTTGTGTGGGAACGAGGGAGAGACAAAAAGGAGCCCAGACCCTTGTGGAGCACTTGAGATATGAAAGAGTTAGAGCAAAGCCAACGTTTCCGCTGGCAGTACCATTATCATAACGGCGTAAGGTAGCACGCCACATTAGGTCCCCAAAAGCATAAAACCTAGCCGCTGTGAAGCATATAGCGTTTGGGTTTGTATTTTGGCAACCATTAGTTCCTCTTTTTGAAGAGGTGATAAAACAAGGGGATATAAATGTGCAGAAGCGAAGTGTGTGATTTTCTCTGCGTGTTCGATATATGTGTGTGTGTGTGCGTGTGTTTGAGCTGGTGATTCAGAATACATTGAATAGACCTACTGATGCGATTTTAAAAAATAAATGGCACATTCCATCCTGCGTGGCCTTATTAATTCACCTCATTATGGACTTTGGTGTTATTCTGTAGCTCCAACCTGACTAATGCCCCGCGGTGGTGGTTAGCTGACGTGCTTAGAGGCTCTGATATAATATAAGGAGAGCCATAGAGCACAGAGAGCATCTTTAGTCCGGCCCCTGCTTACCTGCTCATTACTCATGCCACAACCACAAAGTTGCAGATGCCCCAACGTTCCATTCATTATGGAAGCCATACAATAAGTATTTGCCTGACCTGACACTGTGAGTAATAGCTGAGCACCCGGACCTGACAAATTATACTAAGAATTTCAAATTGCACATTTTGTCTCTGGCATGTAGCTCCGCCTCCTGCGCCTCAGCAACCAGAGACACACAGCTGAGGAGAGTCTCGGGACACCCAGAGACAGTTAGCTACTGATACCCATCTGCTGTCCGGGGTTTGGATCTGCACTTTGGCAGAATAAAAACTGAAGTGAAACATTTTCCTCAAAATAAACCTGCTATATGCAGTGACTCTAACAGCTAAAACACAGTTCTAACGCATATGTTGAAGAGCTTAACTGGGAAAGACACATTTATGTTGATAGATGTGAGATGGTTTGGCTTCAAGGAGGAAATTTAATGATTTAAAAATGTAAAAAAAAAAAATGGTAAAGGTATAACATGCAGATCAAATATTTCTTCCTCTAAGACATTCAGGAAGCAAGGCTTTGAATCTGAAAATAGAAGCTTCCTTTTAGGTCTCACTGTAAATATTCCTTTCAAAGCCAAATAAGTACTGGCAAGCACTTCTGAAATCTTACCAAACCTAAAAGCAAAAATGGTCCACTGCTAAAGGCTCATTTTGGAAAGGCTGAAGTTCCAGGATATTCATTATCACACTCATCACATGGATAGATTTCTATACTATATATCATTTAAATATCATGGAGATGTGACCAAGGATAAATACGGTGATTGGACACCGGACAACCTCCTGAGCCCAGAAGAGGACACCCACTGTGACCCTGAGGAACGTCCCCATGCCTGGGTGACTCACTGATACAGAAGGCTGGCTCTACTCTGCGGTGTGATGGTGAGGCAGGCTCAGAACCCTGGACTTATGGACCATGGAGGACGTAATGCTGGTCTCAGGGCCCGGAGGCCCGGCACTGTGCCCTGTGTGCCTGGCACAGACCAGTTCTGCCCAAGCTATGGGGCAAAGGGAGGAGGGTGTGGATGGAGAGGCGAAACTGCCCTGATACATGGAGCTCAGCATGCACGAACTCCCCAAACTCCCCAAACTTGGATCTGGTACAATCTGACAGAGGGAATCAATTTGGCGCCGGTCTGACTGGCCTTCGTCGTAGTCGTCATCATCATCGCCACTGATTATATCATGTTCTATTTATATGCGTTGTCAGTTAGTGAAGGAAATATTGTCACCTGGAAATCAAGGTTACATAGACTGACATTAAGTAATTTTATGGATAAAAAAGAGCACATATTCAGCCTTTATAGCTGCGTAAGTTCCTTTACCGTTCTTTGAAGGCTGAATTGGCCATGAAAATAAACAAATAAACAAGTTACAAAATATAAATTCAGAGAACACTTCTGCCCTGCTTGCTGAAAGTCACATAAAGACTTTTAAGTTGACAGCCATTCACGCAGAGTGGCAGGAACATCCCAGCATGCAATGTAAAGATGCGACAGTGTGTGCAGAAGACTGGCCAATCGTGGCGTGGGCGCAGAGCTGGCGCCCTATACGCTCACAACACACGCTGCGTAGGGCCCCGCAAATTAAGGAAGGCCCCCTTGTCTCCCCCTCGCGTCAAACATGTCATAACGAAACTAAAAATGAGACTTTGTGATGTCACATGCACAAATATAGCCCCCACCCCACCCCCACGCACAATCATACCCCCACCCCACCCCTGCTTGCACATACAAACAGCCCTAAATACACTTTTTGCTTTTTGGTTGCTGGGCATAACAGATGGGTCATAAAGGAGGGAGAACACTAGTGAAGTATCAGGTGCAGCTGTCAAAACATGGTCACGGAGTTCAGGTAGGAGGGCTCCTTATCAAGCTTGTGATTAGGGCCCCAGGACAGTCTGAACCAGCTCTGGGTGGGGGGTGGGGCAGTTGAGGGAAGAGTGGGTGGAGCCACATTATTAACTGCACCAGGAGATGATCCATCCTGGGCTTTGCGTTTCATTGCACTGACTGGGCGTGTCCCCGGGACGTTGCATTTCTTTGGGGTGAGTGGGCGTGTCCACGGGACGTTGCATTTCTTTGGGGTGAGTGGGCGTGTCCACGGGACGTTGCATTTCTTTGGGGTGAGTGGGCGTGTCCACGGGACGTTGCATTTCTTTGGGGTGAGTGGGCGTGTCCACGGGACGTTGCATTTCTTTGGGGTGAGTGGGCGTGTCCACGGGACGTTGCATTTCTTTGGGGTGAGTGGGCGTGTCCCCGGGCTTCTGCTGTGACCAGTCCCGTCTGTCTCCCAGTTACAGACTTGCCTCTGTTTCTGTCGGCTGCAGCCCCATCACCACCACCGCTGCGCTAAGGCACTAGATACGATTACCTATTCTGATCGGGTTTCGCCGCACTAGGATACACCCCTCCACCCCCTCCGCATTACTGCTATGAATATTTCATGAGTCGTTTTGACAGAACAGAAGAGTCACCGAGGCCTTATATTAATGCGCTGATGCTGTGCTTTTTCGCCATTGCCTGTCCCGGGCTGCTCGACTCCCCCCGCCCCCAACCACGGTCCGCTCCCCTCCCGCGACGTTCGCGTCTTCATCAACACTGGGTGATTCTCTATTCCGAGCAGGGCACTGTGGCTCCGCCCACTGCTCTGGAGCCCTGCTCTCTCCCAGCCCTGTGTGGCAGGCTGACACCCAGGACACCTCTGCGATATGCCTGGATAGGTTAACTTTGGGCTCCTTCCCCAGAAGGAATGACACAAAGACGGTCAAAGAGGTGTGACAACCACGACCCAAACCTCAGCGGATAGAAGCAGTGGGGTCATAGTGACTCGACTCATTTTTCTCCATCGAAATTTGATGTCTAGCAGTAAATGAATTCAGTCCACATTTGCCCCAAGGGAATTTCTTGAACCTTTGCAAGGTCTTGTTTTGCTTCACCCTGCCTTGGTTCATTCAATCAATCTGCTGCAGCTCGTATACTGGATACATAAATACACACACACACACACACACAGGAGTGATGCTGTGAGGCATCAGAAGGCTTAGTGGTGGCGCGGTGACCTCACCAACCTCTGCGGCTGCTGGAAGGCTGTCGCACGTCGCCGTGGAGACCTCACCTTTGCAGCTGCCTGCTGCTGGGGTCGGAGTTATCCTGTCAGAATGGCCACGCAGGGTGGGGGGGGGGGGGGGGGGTGTGAGCGGCGGTTACAGCTGAGAGCTTCTCGCTCGCTAATTGGTCAGCAGGCAGACCCGTGTTTTCCGAGGTCAAGCCGAGTCTGTCAGAGGCAAAAAGCCCACGGCTCCGTCCAGATTAAAGCCAGGCTAATAGGAGAAAGCATAGCCCTCATCTCTCATGAGCAGGTTCCATGTCAAGGCGCAAGATGCTCAGGCAGGCTGTTGGTTCAGAGATTACAACGAAGCGTACGGCCTAATGATGAAAAACTGCATCTACAACCACCAAACAATGGATGTAACAATACATGGGTGCACAGCCTCTATATAATATAATGCATGTGAGTGAGCACTGCAGTTGTTAAAGGCAGCAGACAAATTAGGGTTCATTTTTGTGGTCCAGAGGTGTCTTTGCAGGTGATAATTAAGTATCGTTTAACTTTTTTCCATTTTCACATATTCAGACTTTTGACTGTCTAACCTGTCTAAAAAAAAAAATAAGACAAAATCAAAAACTCACAAGACTGTCAAGCTTAACATTTTACATTGTGTGAAAGTTCTGACTGAACCAGTTTAATTTACATTATCAGCGTGTAGCAGACATACTCTTGTCTGGCGTGACTTACAAAAATACATTGTTTCCATGTACGTTGTTTCCATGGAAGTAGTCTGTGTGCTATTTTGGGCCAGAGTCTAAGTATATCATTAAGCTACAGCGCTATCAGAAAAACAATACACACAAGATAAATACATAAGAGTAATATATATATATACTTCCTTCAGGAGTGAGGGGAGTATGGTCCACTTTTGGCTGTTGTGAGCAAGCACCAGGGTTTCGAATCTGGCAGGGGTGACTACAGCAAGCCAGTGAAGGGTACACAGTAATGGAGTAACAGGCAAAAGTGGGAAGACTGACTATGAATCATGCGGGTGGAAGCGTATAGTGGCATGTACAGGGAAACCTGCCAAGAGTTGTAGTAGACCAGCGAAGAGATGTCCAGGGACCGGACAGCTGAGAGAGCTCTCTGCAAAGAAATTGCTTTGACGGCATCAAACCGTATGTAACACTAAAAAAGATACAAAACGAGCAAAATGCGCATACTACTTCATATGTATTGATACTTGACATAAAGGTCGTCAACAACAGAACAGACCTCGTAATGAGACACCTTCCAAGTAATGTATTAGGACGATCAATGATGTGTACTGCAACACTGCCACCTAGAGTTGGATGTAGAGAAGAGCAATATACTTCTTTGGTAAAATCATAGGATGTATGGATAAAACGCTTATGAAGACAATGAATTCTTTGAACAAGGTTAGAAATAATGTTACATTAATTTTCGGGGGGGGTTAACTACCCTTTTTAAGTTTTGATGATATTAAGCAATCTGGACATTTTCTTTTACCTTGAATACAACCACCACGAACTAACTACATACAAACGAATCTCACATTATGCATAGAGGATTAAATGGAGTTTAATCCATAAGTGATCGATATTAGACTGGCTAACAGAAACGTACATTTGTTTGTGCTCCCTAAAAAGCTAGCTAGTCGTGTTAATGGAGTGTAGAACACCGTTCGAACCTGAAAGCAAACGGTCGACCAACGGACGACCCGCCGGTAACGGTCATGACCGACGGGCGACTTAGGATCTTTTTTCACTAGAGCAGTTTTGGTAGTTTTCCACTAGTTTTAGAGAATAGGTGGATAGGCTTGCTTTGGACATTTCGTTGACAGGTAAAACCTGTTTATCCTTAAATTGTAGGAAAAGTATAAACACAAGCTAGCTAACTAGCTAGCTGCCTTTAGTGTCAGGCTACTGTTATCACCAGCTAGGTTACTGTTAGCTGGCTAGTTAGCTAACTAACTAGTTAGCTAGCCGCCCTCTTTTTTTGCGACTTAAAAAACTAAGTAGTGTTAGCTAGCGAGCTATCTTAGATGGACACAGGACCTCTTGGATAAGCTAAACACGGGCAAAGACCGATAAGTTGGACTAAACTAGGTTCTTCACTCTACACAAGCAAGAATGTCGCACAGAATATTAGGCCCATGTGCTACGCCATGGGCGAAGGTTCATGGAGAAAGTGACAGGTGTGGGTTTTTGTTATAGTTTTTATAATTGTTTCTTACCAGTTCCCCAGAATGTAAGCCTAGAGCTTTCTAACATAACTTCAGCGCTACATAGGATTGTGTATTGTGAATTATTCATTACATTTGAAATTTTAGCTGCTCAAGCAGAATCTGTAAACACTTATCCAGTGACGGATTTGATATCTGTTGTCTCCATAGGCATCCATTCAGCCCCAAGCTAGTACAATATATAGCAGGATGTCCATGGACCTATTTTATTTGATTATTTATATATTATTTATTTTTATTCAGGATATATGTTAGCTCATGGAGAGCTCATAGCTTAAAGAAATAGCACAGGGCATTGTCTTTATTTATTTTACAAATCCACAACTTTTGTTTTGTGATTGTGCCTTTCTCGTTGCCAAATTGCCCCCAGAGAGAGGACTCCATGCGGGAGTCAAATAAATCCAGCCCAGCTGTCTGATCTGGGAGGTGAGAGACCAGATGAGCAGAGTATCTGTCTCCCACCCCAAGCTGGAAGCCCTCAAAGGAAACAAGGTGAGGTTTGATGTGTTTGTTGAAATTGGTTAGACTTTACAAAGCTTGGAAATGTCAACAGTATGCTGTTCTCTCCATAGCAGTTGTTAGGACAGCAATGGATACTACAGAGAGATACTGGATACACAGGGGTAAGTTTAGTTTCCTATGATAATATTAACTTTAATAAGTCTGCTTTATGTATTTAAGAAGTCATCACATTATTTACACACACACACAGACACACACAAAATACACCACTTTTAAGGTTATTCAATTCAGTTTGCTTTGTCACTTCTACATTATTATGCAGTTCAATGAAAACCAAACATCACTGGTCCACAACAACACAGTTAATGCATAGCTAATGAATTTTGCGTAGCTGCTACTTGACACCTGCCCATTACCTGACACTCCCTCCCCCTGGCATGCTATTGGTTGCTGAAAGACTGTTACCTGGACAACAGCACGCAAAGGCACTACACTTGTACCTTGGATCCTTCTCAATAATTAAACCACGACTTCCTTGTTTAAGTCTTACAATCAGGCTCAGCTGAACATGTCTGTCCTGTCATCTGTGCTTAGATGGTAAACATAACAGAAGCAGGTTCCTCTCTCGTCATTAGGACAACCCAGTAAACAGACAATGAACATGCGGAAGATGAGTTTACTGCCTCACCGAGGGACTCTGAGACACCTTCGGCTGACGGAGGCGGAGATCGCAGAGGAGGTGGAGAGTGGTAAGCTGCATTTAGTTTGACTGGTCTAAAATGAACAGGGGGATGAGCGGAAAACCAGTTAATGCTGAATATAACCGAGCGGTTCTTTTGTCTGAGCTTATGTTGTGTGTGTGTGTGTGTGTGTGTGTGAAGACCAGCTAATATCACCCACATTTCCTTGTATTCCCAGACACTGATGATTTGGTCTCTGAACTCGTAAACCTTCCTACCAGGACCAGAACACAAGCAATCAAAGCTCTACCCATGAGTTTCCAAGAAAGAAGAAACATCAGGTTATTGTTTTGTCATTTTTTATAACAGCATAAAATTATTCCACATCCAAAAAGCCACTTAGGTTCACGCGCCTGTACATGTAAGCCTGTGGATGGCAAGACACATTAACGTAATTGTGGAATAGTTCAACCACGTAGCGTCTCTGTACATCCGCATTTACACACACATCCGTGGTTTACAGGAGCAGAGTGATCTCCGTCAAACTCTCCAGGAAGAGCATTCTCCCCGTGTGCTGTACTGATTTCAGTCAGCAGGTTTCTCTGGTAAGGGGGATGTCGGGGCTTCACACTTGTCACGGAGGTGTTGAGTCCTTTACTTCCACGTGCTGTGGACTCTGGGCTTCACGTATATCCAAAAGTCGCATGTCCATAAATATGTGTGATATACCCTCACCATCCTTTTATGAGAAATGCTATTAGAAGCCTGTGGGAACAGCTTTAGCAGACCTGTTGCCATGTTCAGTTCGTCTTGAGCTTGTGTTAGTCATCCCCTGTCCCGTTGTACATTTTTGAACAGTGGCAGACTGTACAAATGCCAGATACGCTGCTGTGTTTATATCTGGAGTTAAAAAGATAGTTTGGCAAAAAAATATATATATATTTTCAGTTAATAAACTGTAAATGTGTTTCTTACACTTAATGCTCTGAGAATACTCCCTCTACCTGAGCAGTATCCATGTATTCAACCATCCTTAAGGAATGTACGAATGCGTGACGGTGCAGTGTGTCAGTCCTTCCGCAGGTTCGGCTCCGCCCTGGTCTCGGCCAGAGAGCGTTTGGTGATCTGGCAGGACACCCTGAAGGCCGTCGGGGGCAAGTTCGGCACCTCGGTCCTGTCCTACTTCCGCTTCCTGAAGTGGCTGCTCGTGTTCAACATCTTCTCCCTGTTGATCAACTTCTGCTTCATCGCCGTGCCGCAGATCGTGCACCCGCCCAACATCACTCACCTCACAGGCTTCAGGGGCCTGGAGTTGCTCACCGGCGCGGTGAGCTCACTCCGGCCGCGTAAAGCGAATAGATCGGGCGAAATGTAGATGCACCCTGGCCCTGGTGTACAGTTTGGTCCTCTGCCTCGTATTTGTTTACATTCGCTATCCGCGTTGATTAAATTGACCCCCACGACCTTTTCCGGGTTCAAGTTCAGTAATTCCGATTTCTTGTCTGTCACCAGGGTTACTTCAATCAGACGGTGTTCTTTTACGGGGGCTATAACGGTGAAGTCATCGTGACGTCGCCTCCCTACAACATGCAGTTGGCTTATTTCTTCACCATCGCTGCTTACTTGGTGCTTTGTGGCGTGTCCCTTATCTACAGGTAATGTGGCGTACCAAAAACTCTGTGTCTGGCGATCAAAGGTCAGCAATAAACAAGGGTGGGAGATGAGATATGGAAGTGACACTGTGTTAAATACCAGCACAGAGTATTCGCATGTGTTTATGGGCCAGAGCAGCTTTGCCTAAATGGATAACGATCAGTTTGTGTGTCTGTGCCACTCAGGTGTGCGCTACAAATGACATTCTCTCCTGTAAACATTCAAGTGTTCCCTGAGTGACCTCCTTATGAGAGACGTCTGTCTTGCACCTACACTCTCTGGATCCTTTATTGGGTGAATCTGGTGTACATGTGCATTTTATAGAGTCTTCAGCAAGCCTCTGACCTTCATCACTGCATTGTAGTACTCAGCATACAGCAAATGTTCCTTGCGCAGCTGATGAAGGCCCTATGTACGAAAAACATCCTGTTTTTTGGAAACTACATTGCAATCTTTACTACCGCTCTGTGTGTAACTACAGTACGCTGTAGATAGTCCCTGGAACCCTCTTTCTAATATAAGTTGGAAGTCAGTGTATGTATTCCATATCCTTTACTTTACACACTGGAGTATGAAGTGCTTCAGGGTCTCAAAAAGACGAGGAGAGAGTGGCATATTGGTGTTTTGAGACACGGGGTAGCTTTTACTCGCTCTTATCTACATATTTGCATATTCCGATATGCAGATGTGGTCTTAGATGAACGGACAGTTTTCCCTTCCTCTGCCCCCAGCATGGCCAGGTCCTTCCAGCGGAACTTCACGCTGATTTCGGGTCCCGCCTACGGGGCCGCCTGGCGCCTGTTGTGCAGCTGGGACTTCAGCGTCGTCAACGAGAAGGCCATCCAGCACCTGAAGAACAACCTGGCCGTCCAGCTGAAGGTCATCCTCTCTGTGCTTCCACCCAACGCCTCCGTTTGTCTCCATGGCGAATTGCCCCGCCCCCTTGCTGGCTTGCCACCAGCGCATCACGCGCTCACCTCCCCGTCCTTGCGCTGCAGGAGTCTCTGGCGGAGCGTCTGCAGAGGAGACGCGCCATGTCGACGGCCGACGTGCTGCAGCAGATCTCCCTGCAGCTCCTGGCTTGGCTGCTGTCCGTGGGACTCGCTGTGGCCTCCTGCGCTGCCATCTACTTCCTGGGCTCCCGCCAAAGCCTGCCGGTCAGCTGCGGTCACAACCTTCTGACTCACACCGCGTTCACATTAACAACCTGAAATGGCTCGGGTCTTGACTTTTTGCCTCAACGTGGCGCAAATCTGATTTTTCCAGGGCTGTGTGGGCTGTTTTCAGGTCACATTTGATTCGGTAGATCAGATTCATATCTAATTTGCATCCATGTGACCTGAATTAAAAAAAAAGTCAGATCAGAGTTCATGTTGCTCAGAAAGACACAGGTTACTTTAAATTATGAATGTGAACCATCAAATCACCAGCAGATCTGACCTGAGCAAAAAATCAGAATTCAACAATGTGGCTTGTAATGTGAACAATGGTACCCCTTTAGGGGGGGGGTAACCCTTTTCAGTCAGGTAACCCTTTACAGTCTTGTTAAGAAACAGCCCATGTTATACTTAAGGTCGACAGTTTCATTCAGACTCAAATCACCCTTCAAGTAAGCCTCTCTGCAGCTGGAAAGTTTTTTGCACATCTATGAATCTTATAATGCTACGACATGAAGGGAAACTGACCCAGGTGGTCATTCTGATTTCTGCGTGTGCTCTCCTCTGATTGGATCATGTCTCAGGATCCTTCTGGTTCCACCGGCAATTTAACGGCAGAGGCCTCCACGCTGCTCCTGCCTGTCGTAGTGTCCCTCCTCAACCTGTTCATCCCTCTCGTCTACACCCTCATCAATAAGATGGAGCACTACGCCAGCCCCCGCACCAACATCTACATCATCATCCTGAGGTCTGCTCCACAAACCACTGTGTGGTAAAATAATACCCCTCCCCTAAAAAGGGTGGTAAAATAATACCCCTCCCCTAAAAAGGGTGGTAAAATCCATTGCTTAAAACACCACTTTTTTTCCTGCATGTGGCGTTCCTCAGGAATGTCCTGCTGAAGATGTCCATCCTGGGAATTCTTTGTTACTACTGGCTACACGATGTTCCTAACACCATGCCTGTACGTGTAGTCAATGCCGTTGTGCTACTGTCCAGTTCACATCGATTATAACGGTCGCGATGCTGAATCTGTTGTTCTTTGACACTTTGCAGTGTTGGGAGTCCTTTGTGGGTCAGAGTGTGTATCGGCTGGTTGTGATCGACTTCATATTCTGCCTGCTTGGCTCTTTCTTCGGAGAGTTCCTGTACAAGTAAGTTCCACACCTGTGCTTCTGAATAAAGAAAGTTTAAACAAAAAGTTTGAACAAATCACTGCCCTGCTGTAATACGCGTAGCGTTTGTGTTGTTTTTAAAAACGACTCTTTAATAAAGCAGCAGAATGAAAGTGTCCGTGGTGTCCGTGGTGTCCGCGGTGTCCGTGGTGCGTTCCATAACCCCTCAGTTTCATCTCCCTTCCCTTTTACTCCAGCATAATTGGAACCAAATGCATTCGTAGCCTCGGTGTCCCGGAGTTTGACGTCGCCACTAATGTCCTTGACCTTATCTACGCCCAGACGCTGGCATGGTACGTTATTATTCACTGCTTGCTCATCGCTGGTGTCCCGGTCCTCACTGTATTTGCTTCTGTCTCCTCCTCACAGGATCGGGATCTATTTCTCCCCACTCCTCCCTGTCATACAAGTCATTAAGTTCCTCATCATCTTCTACCTGAAAAGGGTACGTGGTGCTGTAATGGTGGCAGGTCTAGTGGGTGGTGCTGTAATGGTGGCAGGTCTAGTGGGTGGTGCTGTAATGGTGGCAGGTCTAGTGGGTGGTGCTGTAATGGTGGCAGGTCTAGTGGGTGGTGCTGTAATGGTGGCAGGTCTAGTGAGTGGTGCAGTAGTGTGGAGTTCAGTAGCCATGAGTAACCATGATGGCTCTCCTGTGGAGGACTGGGACAGGTCTGGGCAAGACTCCAACACCACACTCATAGTGTAGTATGTAATGTAATGGTGGCCTGTGTAGTGTAGTATGTACTGTGATGTGTGACTGTATAGTGTAGTATGTACTGTGATGTGTGACTGTATAGTGTAGTATGTGCTATGATGTGTGACTGTATAGTGTAGTATGTACTGTGATATGTGCCTCTGTAGTGTAGTATGTACTATGATATGCGCCTCTGTAGTGTAGTATGTACTGTAATGTGGGCCTCTGTAGTGTAGTATGTACTGTGATGTGGGCCTCTGTAGTGTAGTATGTACTGTGATGTGGGCCTCTGTAGTGTAGTATGTACTGTGATATGTGCCTCTGTAGTGTAGTATGTACTGTGATATGTGCCTCTGTAGTGTAGTATGTACTGTGATGTGGGCCTCTGTAGTGTAGTATGTACTATGATATGCGCCTCTGTAGTGTAGTATGTACTGTGATATGCGCCTCTGTAGTGTAGTATGTACTGTGATGTGGGCCTCTGTAGTGTAGTATGTACTGTGATGTGGGCCTCTGTAGTGTAGTATGTACTATGATGTGGGCCTCTGTAGTGTAGTATGTACTATGATATGCGCCTCTGTAGTGTAGTATGTACTGTGATGTGGGCCTCTGTAGTGTAGTATGTACTGTGATGTGGGCCTCTGTAGTGTAGTATGTACTGTGATGTGGGCCTCTGTAGTGTAGTATGTACTGTGATGTGGGCCTCTGTAGTGTAGTATGTACTGTGATGTGGGCCTCTGTAGTGTAGTATGTACTATGATATGCGCCTCTGTAGTGTAGTATGTACTATGATGTGGGCCTCTGTAGTGTAGTATGTACTATGATATGGGCCTCTGTAGTGTAGTATGTACTGTGATGTGGGCCTCTGTAGTGTAGTATGTACTGTGATGTGGGCCTCTGTAGTGTAGTATGTACTATGATATGGGCCTCTGTAGTGTAGTATGTACTGTGATATGCGCCTCTGTAGTGTAGTATGTACTATGATGTGGGCCTCTGTAGTGTAGTATGTACTGTGATGTGGGCCTCTGTAGTGTAGTATGTATTGTGATGTGGGCCTCTGTAGTGGCCTACTGTGATGTGGGCCTCTGTAGTGTAGTATGTACTATGATGTGGGCCTCTGTAGTATGTACTATGATGTACTAGTGTGATGTACTATGATATGCGCCTCTGTAGTGTAGTATGTACTATGATGTGGGCCTCTGTAGTGTAGTATGTACTATGATATGCGCCTCTGTAGTGTAGTATGTACTGTGATGTGGGCCTCTGTAGTGTAGTATGTACTGTGATGTGGGCCTTTGTAGTGTAGTATGTACTATGATATGCGCCTCTGTAGTGTAGTATGTACTATGATGTGGGCCTCTGTAGTGTAGTATGTACTATGATATGCGCCTCTGTAGTGTAGTATGTACTATGATATGCGCCTCTGTAGTGTAGTATGTACTGTGATGTGGGCCTCTGTAGTGTAGTATGTACTATGATGTGGGCCTCTGTAGTGTAGTATGTACTATGATGTGGGCCTCTGTAGTGTAGTATGTACTATGATATGCGCCTCTGTAGTGTAGTATGTACTGTGATGTGGGCCTCTGTAGTGTAGTATGTACTGTGATGTGGGCCTCTGTAGTGTAGTATGTGTAGTATATAGTATGTACTATGATGTGGGCCTCTGTAGTGTAGTATGTACTATGATATGCGCCTCTGTAGTGTAGTATGTACTATGATATGCGCCTCTGTAGTGTAGTATGTACTATGATATGCGCCTCTGTAGTGTAGTATGTACTGTGATGTGGGCCTCTGTAGTGTAGTATGTACTATGATATGCGCCTCTGTAGTGTAGTATGTACTATGATATGCGCCTCTGTAGTGTAGTATGTACTGTGATGTGGGCCTCTGTAGTGTAGTATGTACTATGATGGGCCTTTGTAGTGTAGTATGTACTATGATATGCGCCTCTGTAGTGTAGTATGTACTGTCATGTGGGCCTCTGTAGTGTAGTATGTACTATGATATGCGCCTCTGTAGTGTAGTATGTACTGTCATGTGGGCCTCTGTAGTGTAGTATGTACTATGATATGCGCCTCTGTAGTGTAGTATGTACTGTGATGTGGGCTTCTGTAGTGTAGTATGTACTATGATATGCGCCTCTGTAGTGTAGTATGTACTGTCATATGCATGTGCATGTGGAACACACTTCAGGTGAGCCTGAACATGAACTGCCAGCCCCCCAGACGCACAGGCAGGGCGGCCCAGATGGAGACGGTCTACATCGCACTGCTCTTCCTGCCCTCGTTCGTGGGGGCGCTGTCCATGGTGGCCTACACAGTGTGGAGGTGAGGGGCCGATGTCTGCCTGCTACTGCCCCATTGCCATTTCCCATTCTGGCCAAATTTCAAGACAATCTAAATGGAACAGGAACTCCTTTCCTATTGGACTTGGTTATAACCTTTGTGCTGTTTTTAAGTATTAAGCAATATCGCTCGTGAAACATTGCTTTGGTCAGAGCTCTCAAAGTCTGTTCATGGTAGGGCTGTTAACTTACGATAACAGTGTTACTAAATGCTGTGACTAAGCTGACATCTCAAACACTCCTGATTAGTGTTCTGTAGATGATGATCTGAGTGTGCATAATACAGACTAATATTACAGACTAATCTTTAACACACATGAAGGGTTTACCTATAGTGTGTTTACCTGACCTTTATGCATGTTTTGTCGTGGATCTGTGTGTGCACTTTTATAAACAGGGTTCCCACGGGTCCTTGGAATCCTTGAAAGTTTGTGAATCTGAACATATAAGTTCAAGGCCCTGGAAAGTTTTTGAAAACAGGCATAAAAAGACAGCCGCCTTTGAAGGTCCTTGAATATTTTGGGGGGTTTGAAATTTCACATGGATGAAGACGAATCAATGAATAATAGGGCAATCACAGTTGGTAGGAAGTCAATATTTAGAAAAAGATGGTTGTGAAAAAGGTATTTTTGTAAAGAATCTTTTAGATTGTCATGATCTTTTAAATTTCTCATCCTTTGTTGAAAAATATGATCTGATATGATAGTTATTATAAAGATTTTAAGAAGGTCTGCAAAGCGATTCCTTTAGCATTGATTCAATTAATCAAAAATGTAATTTTATATTCAGAGGTGACTGTTTCTATTCATGTGCCTTTTGTAAGGCAGAAGATGAATCCCTGGAGCGTCTGTTTTTTTCATGTCTGTATTCACAAAGTTTTTACATGGACATTGGAAACTGGATTAATCTCAAACTTAACATTCCTTCTTTTGATGTTGATACCATTTTATTTTATGCGGAAAACTTAAGTTCGGATTTCTCTAATGCCATAAATGTAGTTATACTTTTAGCAAAATCCCACATTCACTACAGTACGTGGAGGGGTCATAAGTTCTCCTCCCTCTGCTTTGAATGAATTTAAATCATATTATTCTTCTTGAAGTAGATTAAAAAATTGAAAAAATGCTAGAATCATCTCACACCAGATCTCTAGAAAGGTATTGATCTAATCTCATCATGGCTTTGCTCCTCCGTTATGTGTATGTATGTATGAGTATGTGTATATGCATATGTGTATTATTATTTTTTGTTTTGTCTGCTGTCAACATGTCATTATTTTGCCAGCACAAGTTTTTTAAAATTGCGTTGATTCCGCAGGACCTCTGCTGACTTTTACTTTGCAAAAGTTCGGTCATCCTGTAGATTTTATTGGCAAAATTTGTTTGTTCAACCGGCACTGCATTCTAGTGTTTCCTGTACGTGGTTAACATGTGTGTAGCTGCTCTACGCGTGTGCCACCTGCTCACGTGTGAATTGGTAAACTGCCAGTCACGTTGAGTGTGAGTGAAGTTTTCGTTGAATCGCCCGTAATGTCATGCACAAAAAATGCACATTTCAGGATGCGTTGCTTGAAATGTAGAATTCAGTCTTTTGAAGTTGCATTGTATTAACATCATTTTTTGATAACATTCACGGGTAGCAGTAGATAAGTGCCGCCAGGTGCAGTGCTTGAATTTGAGGAAGTTGGTCCTGGAAAGTCATTTAAAGGTCCTTGAATTTGATGTTAACCAAGGTGTGGGAAGCCTGTATATACGGCAAGGTATAACACAACCAAAGTATGTAGCAGTATAACAGCTGTGTGGTTATTTATTTATATGTATTATTCCTGGACAGCTAAATGGAGTTACGCCATACGCTTAAACATCAGGTACCGATCAAGAATCAGAACGATCCTCAGAGTGAGGAGCATTTAACCAGTCAGGGCCGTGACCCTCCAGGACTAAACATCATCCCCTCTGGTCTTCCCTGCAGCCTGAGGCCATCTGAGCAGTGTGGGCCGTTCCAGGGCCTCCGCACGCCCTTCCATGCAGTGCTCCAGTGGATGGGCACGGTGGAGAACATCCCGGCCAGTCAGTGGGCCTGGTGGATATTCGAACACGTGCTGAGAAACGAGCTCTTCTTCTACCTCATCACTCTCATCGTTCTGTAAGGGCCTCGTCTCCATCATTGGAGATCAAAGATCCAATTTTTCCCAACGTGTTGGGCGTGTTCGACGTGTACAGTCCTTCAATTCCTGCCATCTTCTTGTCTCTCCTCCATTCTAGAATTTTTACTTATTTCCTCTGGCAAGTCACCCAGGGCCGGAAACAGCTCATCAGGGCCTTACGGCAGCAGATCGCCAACGTGAGTACCGTGCAGGGACAAGTGTATTCAGCGTATTCTGATGTAATCACGAGACGTCGTCGGCCATCTTCATTCTCCGTGTTTATCAGGAGGGCAAGGACAAGGCCTTCCTGCTGAGCAGGATACAGGCCATCCAGAAGCAGAGAAGAGACACCACAGACCTCAGGGCCACGGTAAGCTCTTCCCACCCCTCAGGAAGACCCTGGGGTTCCTGCCCCTGGTACTGCTGGAGGCGGAGGGCAATAGAGCTTCAGTGTTTGATGTGCATTCCCAGGTGGAAGCCGCACGCGCATAATCCACACGTACAGAGAGCCGCGGGGCTGACGGGTGGGGAGGGGAGACAGCTGCTCCTGTCGCTGGCGTCCGTTAGCTGAAGCGTGAGACAGGTCATTTGTGAAATATCAAGCTGCGAGGAATTAAACGTCCCCAGATCCAAACGCAGCATGGAGTGCAGCCGTAACTGACGCAGCAGAGAGTCTGCAGAAAATCACTCTCCCCTAACTAACTTCCTGTTTAAATTCCTCATTTCCTCTCGGATTTGTGAGAATGTTCTCACACCATCTCCCCATCTCGCTTCCCCCCCACCACTCGGGTTATTTACAAAAGACAAGGCTACAAAATCAAAGCCATCCTGAATTCCAGCTCAATCTAACAGTTGTCTAGAGTTTCATGGTTCACTCCACAAACCATTGCCAATTACTTCAAGGCTCAATCTGCAATAGAAACTTAAGGCAAAGTCCTGAATAATAAAACATAAGTAGCACTCACAAGAGGGATGTTTCGCACTTTTGCTGTTCTAATGTGATGACAACCTGCAGAATATCTTGTGGGATGTTTATTTGCTGAGCCGTGGGCTTGTTGTGGCAGTGAAGCGATATTAGACATCACAGAACCACACGGGGCCCCATCAGCACTTCCTCCCCGTGAGTATTTGCCCCCCTGCCCCAAGCCCCAGATGGGTAAGATGAACCTGTGCCTTACAGGTTTGTTTTAGGCATGAGACAGCCAGGCAGGACTCGGAGGTGGAAACGAGGCCTCCAAGGTTAGGCAGAGCGGCAGTGCAGGGCAGACCCCAACCACCCCCCCAAAGACACCCTCCCAGACCTGCCGGGGCCCAGGCGTGTGGGGGCCGGACCCAGAGCCCCACGCCGGGCAGCCCCGGCTGCAGGTCTGGGCCCCTTCCAGCAGGGTGGAGGACGGCGGCCCGGTTCTCGATGCCCAGCCAGACTGTGGGCAGCAGGCACCCCAGACTAGACCCACTGCCTATGGGACACACCCTCCGGCCAGGCATGGTACCCGAGACACCACACACCCCCCGCAGGAAGGGAGGCCACAGTCATGGACCACGTGCAGGGACACGTCTCAGCCAGCCTGGCAGCACAACCCCCCAGGGCCTCAGTTAAGGCTGGTTTCAGTCTTCGGTTGTCATATTGATGCGCTGTTGAAACTGGTATTTTTTCTAAATAAGGATCCTTAATATATTTTTAGGGTTAGTGTGGGGGTATTATCAGGGTGGCACTGTACCACAAGGCCTGTGTTATTAAGAGCTGTTCTGCTTTTGAAAAAGTGCTTAAATAGTGGTGTACAAAGGTGCAAGATCACCGCTGACCTCTAACTGCTCTGTGGGACTTTCCCTCTTTCAGGAGTTTGACGAGATGACATATTTCAACCAAAACTGGATGAACACTTTCCCCCTGGATATGTGACACAATGTGTTTTAGTTTGGGGTGTTTTTTGCCTTGTTTGTACTGGACCAATAGGAAAAATGTGGGTGTTCAGTTTGTTGGACTGAGGCTGCCATGTGTTAGTGGAGGTTCTGTGTTCCACCCCTGGAGGCCCAACGCTGGCCCCACCAGCCCGTCCAGCTCCTCCCCTCAGCTTCATGTTGGATCTGAGCTGAACCCAGCTGGTCCTGGCAGAGATAAACCTGCTGTTCAGAAGTTTGGGATTGAGAACAACCGTCTGTTCTCACTCCGACTGCAGTGGTCGTCCAACCACCGTAGCAGCTCAGGCTCTCAAGACCATTTGACTTACGGTGAAGTAAAACTAAAAATCTAAATGAAAAATACCCATGTTGTTCTCTGTATGTTAAGATTTTTATGCAAAGCCATGTAGATTTGTAGAAGTTTTCCAAAACTTTGACTGTTTTGTTTTATAAACAAATAAAGCACTTAAAATTTGAAATTATGTTGTTCATTTTATTGTGAAAAACTTGCTCTTCATACACTAAGAACTGTACAATCAATAATTTAAAAACACGTTCAGTTTGTTGTTTCAAGAACACATGATTATTCCTTATTTAAGTTACACAGCAGCTTTTAGCTTAAACCAAAAGGAAAAATAGTGTTTACAGTTGTCTGCTCACTGCATTCACATCACGTCCTTTATCTGACTCGCAGGCCGAGGGGGTGTGTAGGCATGTTCTTCCACCACCGCAGAGGGGCAGGTTTTCCATGCACGGGTTAAGCCTGGTGTTTCATTAAATGACGGAGTCAGTAGCTGTTCTATATTGAAAGTCTGATAACAGGGTTAATCAATGTGAGGAGAAATGGCCTTTCAACTCTAATCACAATCACATTTCATTTAAAATGATCCCAATCCATTTGTAAGAATAGAACATGTAATCAAATTAGAGGCTTCGTTATAAAAAACAAAAACACTTTACAATAAAAAAAACCAAAGTTGAAATGGACTTTTCTAACTAAGTCTCAATGTGTGTTGCACTTTACTATGTGCGGGGGGGGGGGGTACATCATGCCCTTGAAAACTAAACCTACCACTAAGGGTTCTGCAGTCGGCCAGTACAACAGCTTGTTCCTTCAAACCCCTTAAACCACTGGCATTAAAGTTACTAAGATACAGAGATGAGTCCCCTTCCAACACAGACTTTCACAATGGACCTGTCGCGATTAGGCAGAGCATACAGCATCGGATGACCTGCATTTTCCCTCTCCAAAGGCAAGTTACAGAAGAAACGCATGACAGTGATACAGCCCAACCCTCTGGAGGGTGGGGGTATCGGGGGGTAGCCTGCCTCTCAGCCAGGCCAGAGCATGTTTCATCGGGGCAGTTCCTAGGGATTTTGGGAAGTCCCTGAGATAGAGGGGGTGGTGCACGGGGACGTCCTGCATTAAACGTTCCTCTTCCTGGACAGAGGCGGGCGGTGAGGAGGATCCGCCGGGTGGTTCGGTGCAGATCTGTCGCGCGGGGATCCATTATTCATCAGCCACGAATCGCCGAGGCTGAATCGTCAGTGCGGCGGTGCGGACTGGATGGGAGGCTTGGGAGCGGCGGACACGATGGCGGGACGCGCTCAACGTCATCAGGAAACCGCGGGCAGTGCTGGGGTCTATGGGGTACATTCGAGCCCAGTTCCGCTTGCTACGAGCATGTATTAAATTACGTTAAGCTCGTGCTCGATGTCGAGAGGTGTGAACACGTGCTCTACGCTCGCAGGTTGGCATAGCAACCACGCGTTCAACTGGCCTGCTGCTGAGGCCATACTTTGTTCTCTGTGCTGAAAAAAAACATTAAATGGAGAGAGAACTTTGTTTCTCTCATGGCAACACCAACACTGAACGTCTGGCTGGATAGAAAAACACTGAAATAAAGGGGTGTGGTAAACAGCCAGGGGTAAAAGGCTGTGGTAATTGGCCTGGGGTAAAGGGCTGTGGTAATTGGCCAGGGGTAAAAGGCTGTGGTAATTGGCCAGGGGTCTTTTAAAAGACCAAAAACAGACCAACTAGGGCTCAAAGGAAAAGTGACAAAACGTGTCCTAGTGCTTTAAAACTGATGATGAAACGGTGAAACGGTTGTGTGTGAGTTCCTGTCGGTGTGGCTCTGGAGTGGGGCGTGGTGGGGGTGTGGGTGTGGCGTGTGATGGGGGTGAGGTGGGGGTGTGGTAGCTGGTGGGATTCAATCTGCAGGCTGTGCGTAAACACAGACGCGGTGCTTCTAACGTGGGGTTCTGCTCCTAGAACAGCTCCATTAAAAACTACACTACTCGCGAACCAGCAGAATAAACGATGTCAGCAAGACGTGCGACGGTGCAGGGGAAGAACACAACGATCAGTGGGGATGTTTCTGCTTTTGCCTGAGGCGGCGGGTGGCGTGATGAGCAGGGAGGAACGACCCCCACCCAACGACCCCCACCCGACGACCTCCAACAGCTCCAGTGTCACAGGCTGGATGGAGATTTGGGGGGGCGGGGGCTGGGGAGTCCAGTCATGGCCAGGCGGTGCGGTTCATCACGGAGCGCACACCTACGCCTACACCACCTCGGCACCACCCATCTTACAGACCACTGTCTTGACGCCTGGTGTAATATATAATCATGCACGAGCAAATCTGGCCTGCGTGTCTCCTCTGCGTTCCCTCGTCAAAAGCAGGACGTGGTGTGTTTGTACAGGTACTCCGCATGGTGGAGATGACAGCCGGCATGAATATGTCTGACGGCAGAGGGTTGCCAAGGCTTAGAATAATAAGGACCTCCTATGAGAGGAGGATCAATGAAAACCTGAAACCAATTAATGAATTAATTAAGCTTAATGAGCTGATGAAAAGAACTTCAACAGAATCAAATGAGCTGAGGTAAAAAATAAAAAATAAACAAAATGTTGCATGTCTCAAACTCCTCTCCTTGTCCTGGTGCATGCGCTCCAGCAGAGGGCGCCAACGCATTACGGGCGGCATGCAGCGGCAAAGGAGAATCGCCACCGGCCGGCAGAAATCAGACTGCTCGAAGCTGGAGACGTTTCCGCCGTTATCGTGTGAGGAGTCCCGCGTGTTCAGGTGCCAATGTTATGGATGTAACACGTCACCCCCCCCCGCGGACACGTTTGCTCCGCCCACCCTGGAAGAGGCCACACCTCCGGCCTCCTCCGCCCACAAACGCCCCTTGAAAGTCCGTGTGCCGGAGAGGCGCTGGTTCGGGCGGCCGCGGGCTAGGAGATCTTGCAGTTGTTGCGGGTGCAGTTCTGGGGCGGGCTCTGGGGCGGCCGGATGGACTTGGAGCGTTTGAGGCTGTTGCCTTTGCCGCCGGCCGTGTGAGCCAGCGAATAGGAGCGGCCGTGCATCATGACGGCGTTCATGCCGTTGGCCATGGAGAAGGACTTCAGGTGGCTCTTGATGGCGACGGGGAGGGGCAGCTTGTCGATGAGGTGCACCGGCGTGCAGGAGACGATCGCACGGCAGCACAGGTCCTGCAGGCTGAACACTGGAGCATACACACACACAAGCGCACACACACACACACACAGAGAGAGTAAGTGACTCCAGATCCAGCCTTCACGTTTCCCGCTCAAGTGTTTACACTGCCTGGCCATCTTTGCTCCTCATTCACCCACGAGTGCGTTTGAATGCTGCAGGATGCGCATGTGGTTTAAGCTGATATCAATCAACCACCCTGCATGTGAACGTTGGTTGTGCAAGACGTTCTGATTCAACCCTTTGCGTGTAACCATTAGACAACTCGTGTAACTTAATAGTCCTGGAAAGGCCCCTTGGCACTGGGGGACGCCACTCGTACTCCGTGGGAACAGCACGGCATGACGGGAACCGGCAGAGGGAAAATGGAGTTAAAGAAGTGCGTATTAGAACCGGCTGGGCTTAGTCAGGACAGTTCTGCGGGACATTGTGGACTCTCACGGGACGACTTAAGTTAGAGAGTTTAACACTCTCCTTATGCCTCTAGTTTGGACCGCAGGCACTGTAGTTTCCCCACTATACTTCCTCCACAGCCCTACTGGGGGGCGTGCCCTGCTGGAGGGGGGAGGGGGGGGTGGCGTGCCCTGCTGGAGGGGGGGGGGGGGGCTGGGGGGGGGGGCGTGCCCTGCTGGAGCCTCTCTGTCCAACGCCCCTTCTAAAGCTCATTTCTCAACAAAACAGGCAGCAGGGCAGGTTCAAGGACAGTCGTGTTGCCTTGCCGACGGTCATGGCGTGCGCCCTACCTCACAGACGGTTAAATCACCCGCACAAGCTCTCTCACTAAAACGGGGTGGGGGGGTGTAAATCACCTCGGTTGGGCCTCCAGAACTTCTCCATGCCGTGTCTCATGAGCACGATGCGCGAGAGCTCCGTGAACGACTCGATGACGTTGAAGTTGCACAGAGGGCTCACTTCAAAGAAGGTCATGCCGTTCTTCTCAGCGTAGGCCCGCGCCTGCTCGGTGGGAACCTGCCGTTTGAACGCCAGGTGCAGACGGTTCCCCACCAGGATCCGCGGCACTCCCGGTGCATGCTGGGAAGGGGGCAAGGGTGAGTGAAAGGGATGGGGAGACAGAGAAAACAGGTCAGCTGGAGAGGGAGGGAGGGAGCAGCACCCTGACAGAGCTGGACCGGACGCTCGGACCACAGCACACGCGGACGCACAGACACACACGCACAGACGCACACGGACAGACACACACGCACAGAGACTGCGCGCAGGTGTGTGTTGGTGTGTGTTGGTGTGCACGTATCTGTGTATGTGGCTGTGGGCCAAAGCCCAAAGTGGTGTGAGGGTGGAGCAGGAACTTCAACCAGCAACAACAGCCAAAAATACCCCACACACACACTCACTCCCACACGCACACACACACACACCCCACACACCCGTGCACACGCACACACACACTCCATGGAAAAAGTTACATTTACAGTAAACACGCACATACATGGGCCACTATACAGACCCGGAGAAGCAGAGATGTTTTTTTCTACACATGCAGTATGATTAGGGAGGGGTGTGTGTGTGTGTGTGTGTGTGTGTGTGTGTGTGTGTGTGTGAGAGACTGAGAGCGTCCACGTTGGCTGGGGTCCAGCGTGTCTGCAGCAGCAGGGGGGGTGCAGGATGTGAGCAGTGTCATGGTGCGCTGGAGTGGTGTGTGGATGTCCTGCTGGAAGCCAACAGCCTCTTCCCCTCAGCACAAGAGCCTCCAGAGATCAAGACTGCCTCTGGTGTTTGCTCTCACACACACACACACACACGCCCCAGTCCTTGCTCAGCACTCTTACCTCGTCAATCTCTCGGATCCAGCGGTCGATCCCATCAAAGGACCAGCGGTTGGTGATGTCGTAGACCAGAAGGATCCCCTGGGCCACACACACACAAATCCCCACATCCCACTCAGAAACCACAGGAACTAAAAGCACTGAAGACCAGCCACACTAACACAGCAGAAGCCCTGCTGGGTATTTATTCAGTGAAAAGGTCCATGTGCAGTCCATTGCATGTGATGAAGGTTCTCCAGAAGCTTTCAGAAGCTTTCTAAAAGTATCAACCCAATGCAGTAGTACTAAGCATTACACCCCGTCAAGAGAAAGGTAAGCTCGGGTGGGCGGGGCAGCGCCCTGGTAAGCCCCGCCCTCTATGTGGCCATGGGAGGATACAGGTCTGGGATCACTCACCTGGGCTCCCCTGGAGTAGGAACGGAAGATGGTGCAGAAGCGGCCTTGTCCTGAAGTGTCCCTGAGAACACACACACACACACACACACACACACAGGTTAGGGCAGGTGCCACAGTGCTTTGGCCTTTCAATTCACTCTCACTGGAATCTGAAAACCAGAGAACGTTCTAGATGCGACATGGCGCCGTAGCCAGAGAGAACGTTCTAGATGCGACATGGCGCCGTAGCCAGAGAGAACGTTCTAGATGCGACATGGCGCCGTAGCCAGAGAGAACGTTCTAGATGAGACATGGCGCAGTGGGCTTGGACACAAACAAGATGAGTCAGCTCCTCACGCTGGCATCACGGCCAGGAAAAACCTGTCTGGCAACTTTTCTAACTCCATTCACACAGCACACGCGCACACACACACACACACACACACACACTCCCCAGAGGGCTCTAATGGTCTGCACAGAGAGGAATGCATCTACTCAATTCTCCCGCTTATCTGTCTTCCCGAGTGCCCGGGCGTGAAGCCCTCCCAGTGAGACTCCTGCCTGCAGGAACACGCAGGCTGAAGAACTCCAGCGTGTGCTCACGGCAGACGGGACCAGCAGGACCCGCGTGTGCCGCATCCTCCCCAGCAGGACCCGCGTGTGCCGCATCCTCCCCAGCAGGACCCGCGTGTGCCGCATCCTCCCCAGCAGGACCGGCGTGTGCCGCATCCTCCCCAGCAGGACCAGCGTGTGCGCATCCTCCCCAGCAGGACCCGGCGTGTGCCGCATCCTCCCCAGCAGGACCCGCGTGTGCCGCATCCTCCCCCAGGACCACGCGTGCCGCATCCTCCCCAGCAGGACCAGCGTGTGCCGCATCCTCCCCAGCAGGACCGGCGTGTGCCGCATCCTCCCCAGCAGGACCAGCGTGTGCCGCATCCTCCCCAGCAGGACCAGCGTGTGCCGCATCCTCCCCAGCAGGACCAGCGTGTGCGCATCCTCCCCAGCAGGACCGCGTGTGCCGCATCCTCCCCAGCAGGACCAGCGTGTGCCGCATCCTCCCCAGCAGGACCGCGTGTGCCGCATCCTCCCCAGCAGGACCAGCGTGTGCCGCATCCTCCCCAGCAGGACCCGCGTGTGCCGCATCCTCCCCAGCAGGACCCGCGTGTGCCGCATCCTCCCCAGCAGGACCCGCGTGTGCCGCATCCTCCCCAGCAGGACCCGCGTGTGCCGCATCCTCCCCAGCAGGACCCGCGTGTGCCGCATCCTCCCCAGCAGGACCCGCGTGTGCCGCATCCTCCCCAGCAGGACCGCCGTGTGCCGCATCCTCCCCAGCAGGACCAGCGTGTGCCGCATCCTCCCCAGCAGGACCAGGCGTGTGCCGCATCCTCCCCAGCAGGACCCGCGTGTGCCGCATCCTCCCCAGCAGGACCCGCGTGTGCCGCGTCCTGCGCCCAGCGCCATGTTGAAGCCGCAGCTGGTCAGAACTCACGGCTCAGACGACCTGCACCACAGCACGAGGCCCTTGGCCAGGTCCCACAGCCCTCTCTTTTAAGCCTTGGAGAGTGCACACAATCTCTCTCTCTCTCTCTCTCTTCCCGTCTTTCTCTCCTTCCCTGTCTCGGCATTGGAGACTTGTACTGCTTCCTGTCTAATGGAAGCCTCACCCCTATGGACAGGAAGCTCAGTCTGATACATCACTACCCTGGCATGTCTCTCTCACACACACACACACACGAGACAATTGCCGTATTGCAGTCGTCTCTGTAGCTGCAGCTACCACACAGGATGTAGGACTCCACACCCCGGCATGAAGCTGGTGTGGACGACGCCACGTCACCTGGACCTGAACGCCCACGTGCGGTTCACGGTCGACCCTTCACCCAGAGATGAACCCGGGGATTCCACCCAAAACGCTGGGTGGTGATGGCAGGATATGCGAAGGCGGAGCCGTCTGGAGAGGCGCGCGAACCAGACCCTCCGCCATGTGTCTGGGATGGGGCTGGTGTGGGATGGTGTCATGCTAACTCACACTACTGGTTTTCACTCATTCGTCATTCAGGCAGCGCTGGCATTTGCGGGTGTGGTTGTAGCCTAAAGAGCCAGAAGGTGGGGTAGGCATCCCTAACCGGATCAGTCCCTTGTTTACAAACATGACCTCCTTCTTAATGTATTTGGATAAGGTGGTATGTGGAAGGTGTGATATTTGAAGATCGGCTGTGCGATCTGAACAAAAACATCCAGCCTGCCGAACAAAAACTGGGCTTCACGGGTGTGTGGGGTCTTAATCCCGGAGACGGTACCTCACTGAACAGTCCAGGACGCTACAGGGAAACCAGACACGGAGAGCATCTGTTTTTCTCGAGCAAACTCAACGATAACAAAAATGTTTGCCGTGCGTCTGGCGTTTTCCAGCCACGGCGCAGCCAGTTGGACTGTCCCGGTTACCCTCGGAGACGCCCTCCGACCTCCGCCACCCTCCAATCACACAGTGGGAGAACTCACCACAGCTCCAGCTTCACTCTCCGCCCGTCTAGCAGGATGGTGGTGGTCTTGTAGTCGATCCCTGAGAGAGAGAGATGTGTAAAGGGGGTTGAGGGAGGAGAGAGGAGAGAGTGTGAGGGAAAGAGAGAGAAAGGGAGAGAGACAGTGTGTGAGGGAGAGAGAGAAAGTGTGTAAGGGAGAGAGAGAGAAAGAACATTAGGGAGAGTGTGTGTGTGTGTGAGAGAGAAAGAGATCGGGGGAGGGGGAGTAAGACAGTGAGGGGGAGAGGAAGAGCGGGGGAAGAGAAAGACAGACAGAGAGAGAGAGAGATGGGGAAGAGAGATAGATATCAAAACCTGCTGATGCTAAAACACTTTTTTTTTTTTTTTAGCTCTGCGGTGTCCCAGGAGCTTGTTGGCAGCCTCCTGTATGAAAGCACTCAGACTAATTTTCTTAGAGGCCCCCTATCATGAGCAGGCTCTTAAGTGGAGATGGACGACCTGCTCCGGCTATGCGCCTCCGCCCAGAGACGTCCACCGTGGACGTGAGGACATTTAAACGCGACACCACTCGCGAGCGTCGGTCCAGACGTCTCAGAACGGCCTGCCGAGCGTCCTACACAGAGTCAGGGCCGCTCTCTCGAACGCCACTCCTTTCTACGGATAATTACAAATCGCGTCCGTCCGATGCGCCTAAAACGCCACCCGACGTGAATAAGAACGAGTGCGTTTAAGATGCTAAACAGCTGCTGTGGAGCATTTTTAAACCGGATTTGCATATTAATAGGCTCCGCCTCCAATGAAACGCCGGCGTGCGCTCCCGCTTTCATAGTGAACAGAGCAGTAACACTCGCAGCGGGGCAGAGATCTCGTCCCACTGACGCTCGCTGCACTCAAACTATCTGACTGCCAGTGAAACCAAAGTGCTGACAGCCCATAATAATGTGGTGTACTTAACAACCACCACTGAACCCCCCACCGTATCCTGACAAGAGAGATTACCTCACAGATTAAAGGTGGCCGACTAGATGTGCGGCCTTCAGAGAGACGGATTACAAAGGTCAGGGACAGCGAGTACTGCTAAAACACAGACCAAATACATGACTCATTATAAAAGTGAGATTTAGACCAATTAAAGAGAACCGTAACCATTTGACAACGGAGTCAAATCAAAACTGCATCAATAACAAGCATCAGACTAATTGTTAAGATATTATCTTTTCATATATTTCCCGGTCTTCAATATAAAGCATTTTTTATGAACCTGGAACAAAGCATTATATTCAAGTGCACCACCTCTGTTTGGCTATTGCAGGTTTCAACAATAATGTCCGCCCAAATGCCCTGGGGCGGGGTAAAACGTGGTGCCGGGACAACAGCACGAAATACCTCTTGGCCAGTCGGGGCAGTTCGTGTTGGGGGGGGGGGGGTGGAATGAGTCAACAGGACAACCTAACTAAAGCCAAAATCAATTAACTTGAAAATCGAACCCCTCGTCACATAAAAACTGGTCTCATCCTTACAGGCATCCAATGATCTGATCTGGTCAGACGTCGCCAGAGGAGGAAACACTGGAAAAGGTCTGTGAAGCACGACTATGACGCGAAGCCCTCAGCCACTCTCCCTCACACACAGCCCCACTCCCTCACACACCTCACACACTCCCCCCACTCCCTCACACACAGCCCCACTCCCTCACACACAGCCCCACTCCCTCACACACAGCCGCATTCCCTCACACACAGCCCCACTCCCTCACACACAGCCCCACACCCTCACACACAGCCCCACACCCTCACACACAGCCCCACTCCCTCACACACAGCCCCACACCCTCACACAGCAGCCCCACTCCCTCACACACATTCCCTCACACACAGCCCCACTCCCTCACACACAGCCCCACTCCCTCACACACAGCCCTCACACACAGCCCCACTCCCTCACACACAGCCCTCACACACAGCCCTCACACACAGCCCTCACACACAGCCCTCACACACAGCCCCACTCCCTCACACACAGCCCTCACACACAGCCCTCACACACAGCCCCACTCCCTCACACAGCCCACACACACACAGCCCCACTCCCTCACACACAGCCCTCACACACAGCCCTCACACACAGCCCTCACACACAGCCCTCACACACAGCCCTCACACACAGCCCCACTCCCTCACACACAGCCCCCACTCCCTCACACACAGCCACACACAGCCCCACTCCCTCACACACAGCCCCACACACACACAGCCCCACTCCCTCACACACAGCCCCCCCACACAGCCCCACTCCCTCACACACAGCCCCCTCCCCTCACACACCCTCACCTCACACACAGCCCCACTCCCTCACACACAGCCCCACTCCCTCACACACAGCCCTCACACACAGCCCCCTCACACACAGCCCCAGCCCACCCACAGCCCCACTCCCTCACACACTCACACACACACACTCACCCACAGCCTCCCTCACACAGCCCCACTCCCTCACACACAGCCCTCACACACACACAGCCCCACTCCCTCACACACAGCCCCACACACAGCCCCACTCCCTCACACACAGCCCCACTCATCGTCCACTTTGACCCCTCTGGGCCCGAGATGTTCTGCAAAGTCTTTCATTTCACTCTTTCACTAAGCTTTGATAACCCAGAAACAGATCATGGGTAAGGAGAGCGAGAGAGAGAGATTATCCCACCCATGCGAGAGTGCTTAATAAACAGGCCACGGCCTCCCTGCAGCTCCCACACAGAGGGCAGTGGGAGGGATGAGAGGTAGTCCCTACCCTTCTGCTCAGGATAAACAAGAAACAAACAAACAATAACACCAAAGCACTTTAACGGCTCAGCAGGCAGAGCAGGGCGGCCGACCTTTGACCCTCACTCAAGCCTCAAGGGGGAAATCCTCAGAGCTCTAGATCCTTCCGGGAGTTTCCACCCAGCGGCAGAGCTGCTGATGGAGGAAAAGGGTCTCGGTCCGAAAAGCCTCACTCATGAACATGTGTGTGTGTGTGTGTGTGTACAGTCTGGCCTTTGCAGGTGAAGGGGGAGGGAGAAATGGTCGCCCTTGCGGTGAGCACCTGGGCCTCCATGACACCATTTCAGCCTCGCCAACCCGCCAGATCAGAAGCGCAGGAGGACACGTGTGATTGGGGCCCTGAAAGTGAGGCAGAGGCTGTAAATCTGGTTTAACCGATCCCTGCCGCCACGTGCGCCAGAGGCGCTGAGTGAAGCTCACGCAGCCTCGCCCCACCACGCCAGCACACCAGAGACCGATGAGCTCTGTGTCTCGTGGCTGATGCGTGGAACATCGCTCCCTGGAGATACACACCGAGCACTGAAATCGAATCCTCTCGCACAGACTGACAGTTGAAGGGAAATAAATAAACAAATAAAACACAAGCCAAGCCATAAGCCGATTTCATAACAGCCTTGGGCTACAGGTCCGAACTCCGGTAAGGCAGGAAATCCGTGTTAGCACTAGGGCTAACTGTGCTAGTGCATGACGAGGTGGCTGACAGGCATCTCTATAATCAAAGAGCACGAGACCAAATTCAAATCGGACTGGAACACAGCAGGTGTGTTTACGTTATTCCTTATTCCAACTAAATTCCTACCACTTCAGAGAAGCAGAGTCAATACTGAACTACAGGTCTTTAATTCTGGAGTTTCAGAACTGTCCGTTTACCATCTCTGCAATCTAGATGGAGGCCACAAAGAAATTAGAGCTTATATGCTTTACAATCTCACTACCCTTCTGTTAAGGATCACACGGTCCACGTGTCCTGAACAAAGTAATGGTGTATGGCAAACGCTGTCAGAAGCCTCCAGTGAAATTCCACCATTGAGCACCTGTACCCACGACGTGACTCACAGTTAAGCTAGTCTCACGTGCTGATTATCACTGACGTGACACTAAACGTCAGACATATTTTGCAGCTCGCCCCGATGTGCTGAATAAAGCAACCTGGGAGGTGTTTTTAAAACCATATGAGCAGATTCAAAGCACTCCCGACATAAAAAGGTGTCAACTAAGCCACATTCACCCACAAAAACCAAAACATTTCTCCTTGGTTCCAGGCACCTAATCATGACAATGGGCTACAGCGTACGGTTGCTCAACTTCCGACCAATGTATTTGTGGTTGCATGTTAATATTTACACGCATGGTCGCCCAATACAAAATCAACGTCTTCGCCTGAGATCAAAACAGTGACCTTAATTTTTCTTTCACCTTCTCTACCAGTTCAAACATGCAAGGTTAAAATAGGGGAATCCAAAATGCAAAAACAGCTCACATTTGTTTTTGGAGTGGAACGGGGAGACATGAAAACGACACCTTGCCGAGGCACATGCATGCGAACCAAAAAACTGCCCTGCCACCGTGTGAGCCCCCATCAGAAGGGGCAATAAAGTACATTACAGCCGAACGGCTTGTACTTCTGTCTCGATGCCTGCGTGGGGGAATTGACTCGGCGCGTTTAATCTGGCCTCTCTCCAAGGCTGCCCTCCGAAACCCGAGCTGACCCGTCGCGGTTAATTCAGCACGACGGCCACCCGAGCGAGGATGTGCGCTAAACCCGGGCAGCTCACCACTGCTGTAGGCGTAAGGCGACTCCGCGGATCCGTCCTGCAGGCTGTCCAGGATCTCCCCTTTCCCCACGTCACTGTCTCCTACCAGGAGAAACTTCAGCAGGTAGTCGTAGCTCTTCACAGGGCTGCCCTGAGTACCCATCTTTGTTCGCATGAGAGCCGGAGGTGAAGTCGCTGATCTCGGTCCTGCGCGGTGCTCTCTGACGCCCGACGGGGTTGAGCAACGCGAAAACTATGTCATCTAAATCTTCCGAGCCAAATCCGCGCCAGTCTATTCAAATCATCAGATTTTTTTGTCCCTCACTTTCAAAATAAACGAAGGACGTCCAAAACAGGCAGGGATTAATAATACGTCGGATCTAGCGCGTTATAGCGAGTCGGCTAGCAAGTCTTATAATGAATATATCCCGCTTATGTTTGCCGACTGGAAAACAACAACAGCAACACAAAACTCACTAGTTCACGCAGATTAGACATTAAAGAAACTGTCTGACTTAACGAAGTGGACGAAGTTCTGGGTGGAACCGAGCTTGTGGACCACTGCGGCAGAGCTTTATGTGCTAGCTAGCTTATAAAAAGCAGTCTGTAAAAAACACCACACCAACTTAACAAGCGAACTTCACTCCTCAGTTAGCACACCTAGCTACCTGCGTGTTAGCTGCGTACGCTACCTACACAGTCTCGGACTTCGACTTTTCCCCCCCCATCCAAACTCACTTAGCCAAATAGTTGGGCTTGTATGATATATTAATATAACTTGGCCTAGCCACCAGCGTATTTTAATGATCCCGACAGTTAGCCAGGGCAGCTAACCAGCCTAGCCCGCCACGCAAGTCTGATGGATCATTGTTAGCTTAGCTAAGATACCGACGCCTACCAGACGCACCACAAAGAAGACACGTCTGGCCAAGCCGGGAAAGCACAGCGAATTTAACAGGAATTCATAGAAACTAATGCCGTGTAACTAAATGAAATAGCACGCATTAATCATTAGGGAATCAGCTAAAGGGGGGAAGTAACCGGTTCCTCGCCGACAACAGCAGACCACAACAGCTTCCTCGGCTCTGCTGCTCCGTTAGCCAGACTAGCCACGTAGCCAGCGAGCTAACTTACAGGCAAACGACGCTCGTTCGCTAGTCGTGCATCTATCTAGCTGTCAGTTGCCACGGCAAATTAATAACAAATGCGTTTTTTGTTTTTTTCTTGCTACGACGCGGACCTGCTGCTTTCTCGTCTTGCAAAGCTAGCGAGCTACTGTAGCTTAAAGTGGAGATCACCGTGGGCAAGACCCAGGCCCCTCGTCCGGGCAACAAAGATTCAGATCTTCGCCATGTTCGTCTTGGAGCATGGCCCGTCGTTCTTGTACATGTCTTAGACGCGGTACTGAAAAAATCCTTTTTAATCCAGTCTTCCTCGTCCACACTACGTGTATCTTTAGGTAGTCCTCCTGAGTGTCCGATTTTGTCCCATGCTAATTCGCGTTTGCGTGCACTGTCACCACTGAGCACTGCCACCTACCAAAACAAACCCCCGCCTTCCTCCGGCTGCACACTGATCCGTGTTGGCTCAGATCGAGTTTAGTCTATTTCCTGGGCACACAGATCATGAAAGAATGCTTCGATTTGCCATTTACGCATTCATTACCACATAAGTGTCACCTTATGTCCAGAAACTCAAAGGCGATATCACACTGGGATGATAATGTAGTATTATGGAAAGATGCAATAATGTATTTTCAGTTCTGTCATAATGACATTATTTTTGCTGTAATCGATAGTGTTGCGTTAACAGAAGAACAAAAGGTACAAAACAGGACACCAAGTATATAAAAAACACGCATATTAAAACTCACTATGTTAATGGAAGCTGTTCACATGACAGCTGTGGAAGGCTAAGAGGCCAGAGCACTTTCAGAAAAACATTAAAGGACCTTCCCCCCCCCACCCCCCGCATATATTAAAATGCAAATTAGTGCATGAAGCCTTTGTGCTACATGTCTAGATTAAAGCAACATGAGGATCTCGTGGGACGCAAGAGGACATCTGGAGCATCTTCGGTATTCTAAACGAGCTATTAAAACGTGTATACACGTACACACACACACGCTTGTTTCTAAGAAACAATTCTAATCAGCAACAGCATATTTTTTATCCCACTTTCCCCCAAATAGGCATGTGTGCAAAATTAAACCTGCAAATAGATTGCTGCATTCTGACCTAGGTTTAGTATTACGAACTACCTAAATCAATGATGACAGATGCACCAGGTCTACAGTATAACTCATTCTGCACAAACGATTGTAGGAATCGACTAGCATCAAACAACCCTTTACACCAACATCCTGTTTGCCTTTTCAAACCAACCTCAAGGTGATTGTGACTCATCTGAATCCTGCATCCTCGTGTTCTCCACAGAGCAGATCTGTGGTGCCCCAGAACCTCCCTGCCCGCTGCACATGTGGCATGCACGGGGACAGACTCCATCAGAGCGGAGCGACGCAGCATGTCACACACAGAGGGGCCATTAGTTGCTTTGCAACGTACTGTATGAAAAGAACACTTTAAAGCAAACCAATCATAAGGGGATTTATTTAGGGGCTGAAGTTTTTTTGTGAGAACCGATCACACAGAAATGCAAAATATGATCCCTTCAAATTAATTTATGTTCACACATGTGCACTACATGTCTAGATGAGCTTAAAAATACTCTCTCTCTTCTCTCATTCATGTTTTCCAGGCCTGACAGTGATTAAAACCACCAGGCATAAACACAATGGCACAGAATGACCTATACAAACCATATAGACTACGAGCAGTGGTCACAGCAAGAGTGAGTGAACAATTAGACAGTTGTAACAGTTCACAAAAATAAACTACAGGAATGTCAGCAAACAAAACAAATACACTGATTATTAAGACATTGACACCTTGAAAAGTCACAGAAAACACGCAAAACAACACCTATGATTAGTCTTTGATCTCATTAGAAAAAAAAGTCAACATCTGGAATTTTAATACTGATATAAATCTATTTCCCATTAAGGTAAAAAATGTCTAAATTAAAAATTATTTAATTAAAGCTACTATTGCAGCTTGTGTTGTGAATACCTGAACTACAGAGGAATCTACCTCTTTTTTTTAGCTACACAACTAAAACCAATAGACCCTTAAACTGCCATTACCCCATACAAAACTCTTTAGCACAATTCACACAGAAAGAAAGACACTTTCTTTCCTTCCCAGGCCAAAAATGCAGAAATTACCCCGCCTATCCACCGCTCTCAGTGGGGCAGCGGGTGTGTGTCTTGTTGCGGTCTGCCTGGGGGTAAGGGGTCTCCACCCTCAGTCTGACTTGGTGGTCTTGTGCTTCCAGGGGTAAATAAGCTGCCCCATGAAAAGCTTCTTGCACAGGGCGACCCACGAGTCCCTGGGGTAGCAGCTGTAGGTGGGTATCCGGTAGTGCTGCAGGACCGAGCTGCATTTCAGGGGATTGATCTGAAAACGGGAAGACGGGGATGAGCGGAGAGGTCCCGAGATGAACCCGTAAAGATGTAGATGAAAAGAGATGGTGCACGTTATAGGCTGGAGGTGCTGTAAGACGGTGCACACGGCGGTAAAACAGACGGACAGTCTTAGGAACCGAACTGAAAGCAGTTACCTCCATCATTAGATGCAGGGGAGTCCCAGGTTCTTCACACAAAACTCGGAATTTAACTCCCTCTGAAAAGCGCAAAAACAGCAGCTCGATTTCAGCTGGGCGTAAAACACACCCGGCGGCTGGTAGACCAACACCCGACGACAAAGCACCACCGCAGGAGTATGGCGGCACGAGAAAGGCATTTAACCATGTGAGGAGTACAGGGATCTACCCAGACTGACCTGCCAGTCTGTAGGACCTGCAGAGCCGCAGACCCATGGCGAACAGGGGGAAGGAGTTGATGAGGTCGATGGTGAGATGAAGGAGGCCCTGGAACATCACCACCACCACTCGCAGCTGCAGTGGCAACGAAAAAGCGGCAACCGATCAGGACGACGGCGACGAACCAATTAGTTCAGCGATAAAACAGAAGAGGCTGGTTTCCTCAGGACTCCGAGTCACCTCCATGTAATGTAAAGAGCTCACCAGAGTGAAGACCAGGTAGTACAAGGCAGTGGTGGGAAGCAGAAACAGCAGGATGGTGAAGAGTAGCGTTCCGATAAACAGCTAGGGAAGAAAAAAGGCCAGAGAAACAGCAGATGGGCCTCTTTAGCGCATAATGCATAGACACTGTGGCTCAGGAGATCTAGATTATCTGTGGGCAGATGGGGATGCTAAAAGGAAACGGCATGAACGATGCTAATGACACTGACTTGTGGCCAGGCCACGTAATGTTGGACACAGATTCTTCTCAGGCGTTGGTCACTAGTGTTATGCATTTTAAGTTAGAAACAACAAAAGCGGAGGTGGTGGGTGAAGGGATCCAGAACCTGATCCAGGTCATAGGAGCAGGAGTCCACGCGCTGCCTCAGGACGTTCCACTTCTTGCCACGGAAAAGGCGCCAGAGGGAGGAGAGGCCGTAGATCTTCAGGCAGTAGAGCCTACGGAGAGAGCTGGGTCAGTCTATCAACACCACTGTTCTCAGAACAGATCTGGGTCCAGACTGATTCAGTCTACGGCTCAATACCACTGCTCTCAGAACAGATCTTGGTTCAGACTGGGTCAGTCTACGGCTCAATACCACTGCTCTCAGAACAGATCTTGGTTCAGGCTGGGTCAGTCTATCAACACCACTGTTCTCAGGACAGATCTGGGCCAGACTGAGTCAGTCTACGGCTCAATACCACTGCTCTCAGAACAGATCTGGGTCCAGACTGGGTCAGTCTACTGCTCAGCACCACTGTTCTCAGAACAGATCTGGGTCTCCAGACTGGGTCAGTCTACTGCTCAGCACCACTGTTCTCAGAACAGATCTTGGTCCAGTCTGGATCAGTCTACTGCTAAACACCACTGTTTTCAAAACAGATCTATATTCAAGCTGGATCAGTCCACTGTGGTACTCAGCAGACATCCGAGTACAGGCAGTGTGTTCAGGTTAAATTGCACCATGGATCTCGATCTAAAAAATTATTATTCAATGTAAATGTTTATTAGTGGACGCTTTTCACTGGAGTTTATTCAAGGTCTAAAATAAATCGTAACAATCACATATAATCTAAAACGGAACACATGCTGCCCTCTGGTGGCAGAAAAGAATAAATATGAAATGTACAACGATAATAGCTTTTAAAGCTACTCCAAACAATCCAAACTATTTAACATAATTTTATTTCAACCACATACATTTGTATGCACCTTTCTAAATAATAACTTAATAATAGTCTGGAAAATAGAACCTTTTGGGTTTTGGGTGTATCAAGAGGCTACCTTCTTCAGTGAGGACAGTTAACAGCTTTACATCTGTACCCTTAATGCGCCTGTCATGTATATTTGTAAAGATTACCAAATATGATGAGTTTTAGATTTGTGCTATTAATAAAACTGCATGACAGAAGTGGCCACACGTAGTACCCACACAGCACAGACAGCTGTGCTTACTGTATGAGAACAGCTGTGTGTGATGATGAACGATAAACCGAGTACGGGCTATCTGGTCCACTGCCTACGGATGGCAATGTCAGCAATGTTGTCGTCATCGTGATCGATGGCTCTTACCTGGCACCGTACACGTAGAAACAGTAGATGTGAAACGTCAGAAGCGCCACAATGTCCGACAGCACCGAAAGGGCGAAGGTCAAACCAAGGCAAGCGGAAAGGCCAACGTACCACAGAATCATCTCAATAAAGGGAGACATTAGACGAATGTAGCCTGAGGACACAGGACACATGACCAATGACATGAACGCACACAGAGGCTTATGAACTACAGCTCGTTCCCAGTGTCCAAATGCAGTGAAGAGGAGTCAGCAGTATTACGGACTTGACATTCACTACTCATATTACCAGACATAAAAGGAAAATATATTTCACTGACCCACTGCAGCCAACTGCAAATTGCACTCGACGTCATTCCTGAAGGATGTGGGATTAGGCTATTGTGAACGTATTAACAGTACAGTCCTACTTACTGATCCACAGATGGATGTGGTAGAGGAAGAATCTTCCCAGCACCTGGTCCAGAGCGCGATTCATTTTCAGTCCAGCAGGGGCACCCATGAGCCATTCCAACAGCTCCTGCAGCTCCTTTGCCACATGCTACAGACGTACCCAGAGAAAAAACGGCTGTATACAGTACACTCCCTACACACTCCCTACACACTCCCTACACACTCCCTACACACTCCCTACACACTCCCTACACACTCCCCTACACACTCCCTACACACTCCCTACACACACACTCACACACACACACACACACACACACACACACACACACACACACTCACTCACTCACTCACTCACTCACTCACTCACTCACTCACTCACTCACTCTCTTTCTCTCTTGTTGTTTAAGCAAATCGTTTCACCTACACAGAGACAATCTTTCTCATACATGTATATATACTTACTCAATATTACTACCTATATGGAGATGAATTCTATTACGTCGCTATTGTATGCAGCACTTACATCAGCCACCGGCACTAAGGTATTGGCTAGCTGGCTGATGCGATTCTCTCTGTAGAGCCAGGATACAAGCAGCAGCCCCAGAGCCATGTCCACGAGGAAGGACACAAAAATATTTGCTTTCCTACAGTACAAAAGAAGCACAACAAAATAAGCCAAAAATGGACACCTGATATCGACTGACCTAATTCGATAACCTTTAAAAGAAAATCACTGAGCTAAAATGACACTGGCATATGTAAATGTCGCACCTCATGAATTCCACGTGGGACGTGGCTTTCGTTGTAGAGAAAACAGTTTGGAAATGATGGGTCCTGTGTGCTGCCTGAACACAGGTAGACAGCTTGCTGGAAATGAACCGCACTGGCCAAATACTCAGTATCCTGCAACAGGCCAATACAGAAATCATGTGCTGTACACTGGCTCGTCTTTCTTCAGTCCACACGCAAACACACACACACGGTCGCACATAATAGTAGTACTACACAGACAAACATTGCACGCTGTACTGAAGTTTAAGTTCTGAACAAGATTCCAGGGATTTAACTTGACGCATTTTGCTTGCACAGCTGATGAAGGCCCTCTGTTGGGATCTGTAAACCATATATACTTGAACATCTCTACATCTTTTACTACAGTACACTGCAGTACCCCCCCCCCTCCATCTAATTCAGAAGCATGTAGCTTGCACATGTGATTATATATAAACAAACTGTAATGTACTTTAGTGATTCATTTCACTATATATTTGTACCTGTACAAACTTATAAGTGACAAATAAAGTTCTTGAATCTTGAATCTTGATCTAGTGAGATATGTAGAAATGTTAAAACACTGTAGTGTAGGAACCACGCGGGCCAAGACTCACCTGAGTGCACACAGCCAGTGCCACAGAGACGCCAGCCAGGTGAGCAGCACGCAGAGGGGCACCGACGCACGCTTGAACAGCTCCACGAGGATGCTCCCCTCCCTGCCCTCAGACTGCCAGTGCGTCAGCTTCAGGGGCCCCTCGTCGTACCTGTCGAGCTGAAACAGGGGCCCGCTCCGCGCCACTGTGCCAAACACCTCCCGCAGCTCGGACGATCCCTCCGCCGCCCCTCCCTCCTGGATCGGGTGCAGCTGGGACAGCGTGACCTTCCTCTGGTCGTAATGGACGAAGACGATCTGGTCCGTCTCGTCATCCGGGGACTGTACGCCGCTGCCGCCGCGCACGACCCGGCAGGCGAAGCCTCTCTTGCCGATCTCACGGCTCAGCTGTAGCCAGCGAATGGGGGAAGATGGTGCTGAGGTCCTTTAAGAAGCTGTCCATCCCTTCTTGACCATCTTTGGGCAAACTCCATGAGCCGAGGACAGCCAGGTCCACCTGGGACTGGCTCTGAATTTCATTCAAGTAGTTCTTCACCTGAGCAGGTATGAAGGGGTAATGAATGACAGCAAGCACCACAGCCGAGTCCTGGTCGGGGATCCAGCGACCGACAACTAGGCCACTGTCTGCAGTGTTGCAGCACGTGGGGAAAAATATTTTGAGCACCATGGCTGCCTTTTTAAAACAGCCCAAGAAGGAATGTTGTGTCCTTATAAAGTCCTGTGAAAAAAAGAGCACACACACGTGTTATAAGCGCAAGAAAAGGACAGTGGACTTACAGACAGCAAAAACAACACAAACACTGTTCCTCTGCACTGAAACAAGTCTGTAGGCAAAGCCTGTTTTTGAAATATGGGGTAATGTACCTGCTTGTAATCGGGTTAACTTACATCTGACCTAGACAAGCTACTGAATTATTTTGGCGATTCATCTATCGAATCTTGTAGCCGTTACTATAGAAACCACAAGCCGCAGGCAGAACGGACTTGACTTTTCTTTCCCCGCAAGCGTTTGCTGTGTTATTACTACACATACCACCTGTATGTGGTAGCTGCAGACGATCATGTAAGTTACTTTCACAGCTGCTCTATGAATGTTGACTACTTAGCTAAAGAGATAGCTAATAAAGGCCCTGACCTCTTGTAAGGTCTTTACTTAGCATCTTAGCTAGCTTAGCTAAAATGTTCACAGCATCTTAGCTTGCTACGTAGCTATTAGTTCACGATATTTCTGATGACTGTTTCTGATTGTTTTGTATCCAGAGCATAGAAGGTTACCTGTCATTATTTAAACCACATCTAACCATTCATCAGAAAACCACAAGGGCCGTAACGGGCAACGTAGCATTAGCTACTCCTAGCCATTTTGCTAGTTAACAGTGCGTCTCGTAATATGTCCCGGGTCAACTAAAGAGATTTCAAAGTTTGGTTCCACTACTCCGTTATTGAGCAATAGACTGTGGTATACAAATACTATACACTATCTGAATTTGACATATTTCTTTTCTTTTCTTATCTTTTTAAAATATACATAAATTAGTTATTGACTCAATTCGACGACTCTAAAACGTAATGATATTTAGATATTTTAGCTGTAACGTCTAACACCTCATGAGAATTTCATTATTTTTAAATGTTTCATATTTTTGAAAATATGTTAGTGAACACAGTTAATAGCTGTAAACGAGGACATAATTCAGTGGATTACTTACTTACGTCCAGTCGAAAAGATTGCCTACTGTCCACTCAAAGAAAGAACTGTGACTCTGCATGAAAATTTCGCGCCTTCAAAACTAGCCTATTTCCCCTGATAACGACTTTAAAAAGATAAGAGCTTAAATTTTGGAGGGAACTAAGGTTTGACAAAATGCTGTTTTAGATCCTCTATGAACGAATATTTCTTTAAAAAAGACAAGAGACACGCCTTTGCTCTTTGCACAAAAAAGGTATTCAATTAGGCTACGCGAAGGTGCATTGGAGTTAATTTAGATCATTAAACTTACATTACTGCTATAACTGCTATTGTTCTTAGCAGTGTTTAGAATTTAGCTTAGAATTTAGCTTAGTTTGTTACTATTAGCTTGTCAAATGTACTCTGAACATTTTTGTTTTTACAAAATGTATCAAGATTTGTTTATTAGTTAAGTTGGTTAACAGCATAATGCACTTTAATTGAGTTCTATTCAAGAGTTTTAGTGCACAGTAAACATTCAGTCCTGAAGAATGAAATTCGCATTCTGCATTTTTCCTTCTGTTCTGGTTACAAAAAAAAGAGATATACATAAGACAGTAAATGAGTATTTTATGTTTATCCTTTCGAAGTACTTAATCACAACTGGAGCCAAAGCAACAGCTAGTAGTCACTGAGACAGGCCACCATCTTCCTCTTGGGGAAAGGGACGATGGTGGTTGTCTTGAAACAGGTGAGTTCTGTGAATACCGCATGTCTAAGGGTTATGTTGAATATGTCTGCAAGGACACCTAACGATCACGTCTCGAGTGTCTGCCCGGGGATGTTGTCTAGGCCAGCCACTTTACGTGGGCGTATTCTCCTCAGGGTCCTGCGCACTCCTGCCAGTGACACTGAACTAAGCCCTCTGTGAGCCCCCTGTTACTCTACTTTGTGGATCGGTAACGAGGGCTTCTAAGCAGGCATGGACGCCACACAGATCATATGCTTTTTTGCACTGGTTGGTTTGTTGTGCGATATGTGGTATTTTGTCATATTATCTGCAGACCGATAGGTGGCAGTATTTCATTAGGATTTCAAGAACATTTAGACAACTTGGTATTGAATTTGCATGGCATAGCCAAATCCTCTTGATGACTCTTACTCAAATCTTTTGGCTCCCACCCCCCGTGACCCCGACTATCGCGATTAATCTGTAAAAATAATGTGGATGTACAAGGCAGGTGTATCAGACAGTGGTTACAGGTACGCTGTATACATTCCTCCAGTTAGCTTATTGTGTTATTTGTAGGCATGTGTATGTGTATGACTGGGTTTTAACGTGGTTGAGTTTGTCTAAACGATGTCATGGCTAGGCAGTCAGCGCAAGCTGAAAAAAAATGATTTATGCTTAAACTATGTTTAAAGATTAATTTATAGAACTGGAAAAATTATGTACTTAATTGATTCACTTAGACTATAACAGCAACAACAACAATAATATGTAAATTAATATGAATATAGTGTATATTGAATATAGGCCTAGTAATTTTTATGCTACACGATACAAACGAGAAAAGCCAGTAGGCCTATACCAGGCATTATGAAAGTGGTGGAAAGAGATTGTTCCAATTACTAACTCTTGTTAAAAGAAACCGCGCTGCGACAGAATAACATTGCGGTTTCAGGATAAAGCAATGTTTAACCACCGATCACGTGACTTGAGGGAATCTTGCTGAATGTGAAAGTAACGTAAAGATAACGAAACAATCTACCTGAATCGAATTACTAACACTGGGTGAGATTGTATGCCTAAATGCTGTTTTTTAGCAGGTAAACGATCATTCTGAACTTCAAAAATTGTCACAAATAGTTAAGTCTGTGTTACTATTCGCACAATATGCAGATTACAAACATAACAAGGCTCATGGAATTATGGAACAGACTAAGGGTAGACTAAGACAAAGATGGGGAGACAACCCCCCCCCCAGATGTCTGACAGCGACCTCTATTGTATGACTATACACCTACACTTTCTCTTTTACTTTCGTGGTCAAACAGTTGTAATAAGAAAACAAGATAACTGACGGAGAGGAGTTGACGGAGCTTGCGCGTGCTGGTATTGCGCCACCAGCACGATTACACGCAACAATAACATCGTCACCTCAGCAGGTGAGTGGAGAATGCAGAAAGACCGGCGCGGTCTCAAATAAAATTGAGATTGGGCAAAAATGGCCATATTCGCTGCACGTCTTGCACACATTGTTGTCGTCGTCTGTCTGCGTACATATCGATGGAGTGGATCACTGAGGGCATGCCATTAAATTAAGGAGTGTAGCCTACTTAGAGTCTACAACGCCCATTTGCAGACCCCAGATTTTCCATAATGGATGCATTTGATTTGTGATTTTCAAAGGAAAGCAAGTCATTCGTGCACGTTTCTGATATGGTCTTTATGCAAGATGGAGAGAAACGGACAGGTCCCCCCTAATGCAGCATGGTTTCTGAGAAATACGCAGAAGCGAAAGTAGTTAAAAACGTAATTCAGTCTGACTCAAACATGTCATTGGTTTGTAGATAGTGCACAAGAAACTTTAGTTTCGCAATGAAATCATTGACCAGCTGTACATGCAAGTTTAGCAGACAAGCGGATATGGCGCACTGTACCACACGCAAATGTATATAAATCCTTATTGCTCGAACTCACCTGTCGGATTTTATGGTGATTCAATTTTGGCTGCAGTCATTGGCTACAGTAATGTTTGAGTTATTTTGCATGATCCACCCAGGAGAAACTATGGCTCCTTTCTCTGCTATGAAGAAATGAAACCTATGGTACATACGAAGGTCCACTGGACTGGGTTTATGTAGTTGTCCGTGGGCAAAGCCTTACATTTCGTTGTACTGCTGTACAATGACAGTAAATTATTCCGCGTAGCTCCACATATGCAGACGTGCATGCATGCGATATAACCAGCAGCCCAAATCCCACCACGACGTTCGTCTTGTGCAGATACCCTCCCAGACAAGCATACACATCGGGTCTGAATCCTGCTGTTAACTGACCAGTGGCATATAACTGGTCTATATAAGAAGAGTTAAAGCAATTTAAAGCAAAATACTGTCGATTTACATATTTATTGCATATTTATTGCATATTATAAATTCATAAACAATTCAAAATCCATCAGTTTCATTGCTGACCGTTTCTAATAACATTTGCTACAAAATGTATCTATATGTGAATATTGTTATTTAGTCAAGATATTTAAAGTAATCTGGATAACATTTGTAAATAAGACTGGAATCGAACTCATTACTGGAGAAATGGCTACCCTCCTTGAGGAACGGTAGCTAAGCTCTATGATTTCGGAGAAGCCAACGCTAAATCGAAAGGAAACTTTCCGGGAAATGGCCTGTGGGCGGAGTTCCGCGCTCGAGCTCTAAATAAAATCTGAGAGTTAAGACGTCGGTTGGACAGACACCAGAGTCAAAACAGTGAGGGAGGAACTCGTATATGTACTTTTTTACACCCCTTGTATGTCGGACGTAACTGTGGAGTAAGTCAATGGAAGTTCAAGATACTTTGATCTTGGAATTAGTTCATACCTCCCGACTGACCGAGTGCGATATCGACTTATTCTGCTCTTTAAGACCGCATCCATCGGTTTCGCTAAACGGTAGGATTATTTCTTTTATATAAAACTGCTTTTGCGGCTTTCGAACTATCTTTGTCAAAACCACTCAGTAACTCTGTTCGTGGAGATCATTCCGCTAGCTTTAAGGATTAGGTCATAAGTTGTAAGATGTAAAGAAATAGGCAAAGAAGACCGTGCGACTGAAGCGTAAGGCTTTTAGCTAGTGAAGTATCCAAAGTATGAAAGATCAAGTTTGGCTGCTCCAACTAGCTGTCATCCTAAGCCAGTTACGTGCCAGATCCGTGATCACAAATGTGACCGTTGTAAAAGAGTGCAGTCAGGCATTTTTATTTTGTTCTATTTATTTTACTACCATCTCCATGTAGCAACACTTGTGTTTAGTCTTTGTGTCCTGAAACATATAGCAACCATAAAATGCATTCACATCTCTGGATTAGGAACTGACGAGAGCCACAGTTGTTCTTCGATCATACTCTCCTCTAAATACAGCTTGTGCTTTGTTCCCACAGACTCCGTTGGCCTCATTTAGATGATGCTAATGAGGCAGGCTATGGAAGACCATATGGGTTGGTCTTCCCTGTAGGATGGTGGCACACAGCTCAGTGAATGGCAGCCCAGACACAGCAGGCCGCAGAGAGCTGGTTTCCCCGAGGCACGCAGCCACTACGCCCGAGACCCACTTCCGCTCCTTCAGGAATGAGAGCGACTTCAAGATCATCGTTGAGACCACCTCCATGCTGGAGGAGAGCGGCTTCTACTGGGGCCCCATGACGGTGGAGGAGGCTCACCGAAGGCTGAAGAAAGAGCCCCTGGGCACCTTTCTGATCCGTGACAGCCAGCAAAAAGACGTTTTCTTCACGCTCAGTTACAAGGCGCCCAACGGTCCGGCCAGCATCCGGATTACCTTCCAGGACTCTCGCTTCAGTCTGCCCGGCAGCAAGGACACGTTCGAGACCCTGTTTGAACTGCTACAGAACTACACCAGCTCGGGCAAGAGGAGCCTGGGGAAGCCGTACCGCAAGGCCGCCGTGCAGAGCCTGCAGGAGCTGTGTCGCAGGAAGATCATGGAGACGTGCGGCGGCAAGCAGGCCATCGACAGCATCCCCGTCATCCCCACCATGAAGAATTTCCTCCGCTCCTTCCCGTACCAGTTGTGAAGGCCCGACGGCATTAATGCACTGCTGGGATACGCTTGGGATACCTGCCACCCTCCACGCGCCCTCCTGTTGTGGTGTGAAGCAGACACTTTGTAGCACAATTCTGAATGTTAGACTTGAACACACTGCAATGAACGTTTACATAGACCTGGATTGTTTACACTATACAGGGAGCTTTGTTTCCTGTGTCTATATTTTTGCTATGCAAAACGTCTATATTATTAAGTTTATATTAGTAATAAATATATTTTTAAACATTACCTTTTGTTACTTGTCTCCTTATTAGAAGAGACTGACGACAGCTTAAGATTTGCTCTCAGATATAGACACTGAGAGAACTGAGGGGACGCAGATTAACTCTCACTGCCACGCAAATACAAAGAAAACTAGATTTGGGATTTATAATTTCAATGTTATGACACCAATGTCAAGGTTCTAAACAAAGCAGCTCGGTTTAAAAGGCTTTTCTAATATTAGAAACGTAAAAGGTTCTCGTGACAGAAACTGACATTTCATGACAGTTCCTAAGAATGGAAAGTACTCGGTAAAGAGTGACACTGCGACATTGTCACATTGTTACAGTGTCTTTTATCTGTGTTCCATATTACCAAGATGTCCCTGCATTCCTGAAATGACTCTGGCTTATTTGGAACACTCCTACTGTCATCTGAATAATCTGGGTAGTAGGAGAACTGAGGGGCGGAGCTACGGTGACCGTAACTCTTCATGGCTCAGACAGACATTTACAAGAAACAGACGGGGGGGGGCATGTGAGGTAGACACAGACTGTGCCAATAAAATGCTTCGGCAAATGCGTATAGGGTTACTCAGAAAATGAGTAAGAACAAGATAAGGTGGTATGTCTTGGTGTTCACGTAAACTGTAGATCTGTGATTATAATTCCATTCATGGAAGGAGGAAGTGATTTTACACTTTTTCTTTGTGAGGTGTAGTTAATATGTGTCATGAGGTGTGTTTCCTGGTTTAGTAGAGAAAAAAAAGCCCGAACTCCTAGTACATTTGAGAAGGCCACTCTTCATGGGGAAGATGAACACTGTTGTTGGAGCTTTAATGACAGATATTGCCTATTTTCAACAGAAATAAAAATTAAACTCAAATGTTTGTTTTAGACAAAATTGGCCACGAAAGTTTTAACCTTGTCTTAACCTTAGGGAATGCTGATCATTGTCCTGAGTCTTGGCCCGTGGCCACGTTTATGACAATGTGTCACCTTCGTGTTACTCATGAATGAATTCTTGAAAATGTGTTGGTTTTTTTTTATCACTACATGGTCTTGAAGTGTAGCTGCTACGTTCGTAGCAGTCTGGGCTGAAACTCTGCCATGGGCTGTCATGTGTTGTTACGGAAACCAGTCACAGAACAAAGCATGCCGTAATGCTGTCTCTAATCTGTTTGAGATCTGGACATCATCTTCCTAGGAATTCAAATGCATGATTTCTGATAACAGAACTGTGGTGAAAAGAGATTTCTGATGAAGTGCAGAAATCAAAGGATTCTTTCATGTTTTACTTACCATTTGGACTAGGCTGTTTTCCATATATTTATTTATTTCATGAGGATTTGAATGTCCCTCATTAAGTGTAGTGTGATGATCAGATGATTGCATTCAGGGCACAGAGACCAGTAAAAGGAAACATTTGACCAGTCTAATACACTTATACCCATGTAAACATTTGTATTTTTTATTTATTTATATGGAGTTACGTTAATCTTAGCCTTCAGGGTTCTGCTTGCTTGGCTTTATATCTTGTATTAATGTAGCCTGTTTAAAAGTTTGGTGGCCTGCTGAAGGTGCTGTGTATTCAGTCCATCAGTCCTTACCTGCTGGTGGTTAAGTGACTACTTTGAAAATAGTCTCTTCCAGGAAAGGAAACAGTTGTGTTTCCCTGAAGCGCCCCTAATCTCCACTGCATCAGGCCTCAGATAACACAGTTTTACATGCACATACACAAATGTGCAAGCGTGCACACACACACACACACACACACACACACGCACACACACTGTGTGTAGATACTTTGCTGTGTATCTCCTTCAGAGGGCACTGTTAATCCCATCACATTAGTGTGTGTGTGTGTGTACAGAGGCTAGTGATGTTCAGAATGCTCTGCCTTTACTAATAACCCAAGACATAAGCTTTAAATATCTGGGTGAAGAAAATACCTAGTTCACTTTTTGCAATCTGTCCAAAGCACTTGCTTGTAGACATTGGTGATATAACATGTGTACTTCAAAACTACAGATTCTTAACTTTTTCAACTAATGAAATGAATAGGATAAAATACATCAGTTAACATTTAAAAATAAATACGCACATTTTAAATTAGTTCTCTTTCCACTCAGTGTTTAGTACTGTAACCTATTTTTCCATGCTGGTAACCACAACTAAAGACTCCTTTAATTTAAGTACTTTTTAATCTACTATATGTCAGGCTATAAGCCTGAATTCCAGGAAGCAAAGATATACCACTACCTGCAACCTAATGGTTACTATGACAACTCATTATTCCACATCAAGGTAGGAGGTCCCCTGTGGTCTGCAGTGCCAGTCGGTGGGTGGTTGTACTTCTTAAACGCAGCATTTCACTCAAACAGAGAAAAGAGACACGTTCCATTCTTACCATCAAACATGATAAGGTTTGTGCCCACCTTGTGTTTTGGGAGTCACAGAGAGAAACAGAGGGAGAACATGTGTGTGTGTGTGTGTGTGAGAGTGAGTGAGTGAGTGAGAGAGAGAGAGAGAGAGAGAGAGAGAGAGAGAGGGGAGGGGTAGACTTTGTTCTGCATAGGCTGTCCAAATACAGCAATTCGATAGGATATGTTCGGTTCATTTGGCTACCTACCACAGACTCAAAGCCGAAAACGTTTTAATGCCCCGCTCCTGTCCGTGGGAGGCCGCTCTCAGCTGTAAGAGCTACAACCGTACAACCGCGTTATCGCACGAGCGTCGCCGACTGATCAGAATCACCACCGTTTGTGAAGACTGTGCGCAACCATGACAACGTTGAGCCGTCACCACAGCTCTGGTTTTCACACAGCTGAGACGACAACACAGCAGAAGTTTTACTGAACACGGCGAAACACGAGAAAGATCGGCCATATGAGAGGAAATGACAACCACAGACGACTAATTTTTTACAAGACCCACAAAACACAACAAAGACTGGCACATGGCATGCACATCACACTGTTTAAAACTGTATTTACCAGAATAAGGCTCAGTGATCTTCGGATATTGCTCGTAATAAAAAAAAAAAAAAAAAAAAACAAGTAAGACGCTTTTAAAATTAAAGCTGCCTATCGGCATTATTTCAGTCACACAAATATTAACCTCAAAGTGCGACCTTTGTCCAAACGTTTTTTTCGGAGCATCCACTTATGCAATATGCAATCATAGCCGTTTAAAGATAACATTAAGAACTGGCACATTGACTCGTGTTAAATGTTACAATCCCTTCCCGGACTTTCCTGAAAGTCCAAGACAAATGTATTTATAATAATGCTTTATCATCAAGGTCCAATACCCAGTAGCAAGCCAAAGGTGGCAGAGCAAAACTCCCCAAAAGCACGAGGAAGAAACCTTGAGATGAACCAAGACTCAAAGGAGGAGGCCGCTCTCCTCTGGTTGACACCGGGCAGCACAACGGGGCAAAAAGCAAAATAAGTGAGATGGGCAACAGAAGCATGACGAGTCTGGGTTCTGATAAGTGCAGGTGTGTTCAAAACCCATCTGGTGCTGGAGCAACTCAAGAGCTGAAAGATACTCAAACCAGCGGATCCCCATAATCTGTCCCAGAAAGAGAGGACAGAAAAGAGTAGTCAAATGATGCGGTGTGTAAAATAGGGGTATATAAAGTGCACGTGGGGACTCAGGGCAGCAGAGCTGAACAGATGGAGGCGGAAGGTAACACGGACATGAGGGCTCCGTGGAACAGCAGCGCCCGGCCGCTCCCTGATGACAGTCCTCGGTGACAACAAAGGAGGCGACTACCCGCATCCCAGCACCCCCAGTTTACCAAAACTCTCAACGGCCATGAACCCCCAGAGCTACACCTTCACGCACAATGACAGGTATAAAACAAAACGCCCGACTAAACAAATGGGTTTTCAGCCTTGTCTTAAATATTGAGAGTGAATCTCATTACTGAACATTGACAGGAAGGTAATTCCATAGCTTGAGAGCTTTAGACAGAAAAAGGCTCCGCCCCCTGTGGCAGATTTCATTATTTTAGGTGCTAACAAATAACCTGCGTTCTTTAATGTTTTAAATGAAGGACATATGGCGGATCATAACGGCCTAAGAATTCACCAAGGTACTGAGACGCAAGGGCACCAAGTGTGTTGTAGGGTATTAGACGCTTTTTATAAACAATCCGAAATTTTACTGGGAGCCAGTGTAATATAGGCAAGATAGATTAAGATAGCCACATTAGTCAATTGTGAATCGAAATTTGTCCTCTGCATTTACCCATCTGTGCAGTCAGAACACACACACTAGTGATCACTAGGGGGCTGTGGTACACACGTGCCCAGAGTGGTGGGCAGCCCTAGCCCGGCACCCGGGGAGCAGTTGGGGTTAGGTGCCTTGCTCAAGAGCACGTCAGTCATGGTCTCAGGCCTGGGAATCGAACCCACGACCCTCCGGTCACAAGACCGGTTCCCTAACCACCAGACCTCCGGTGTTCTGAACCACAACCAGTACTAAATGCAGCTGGGAGCAGCAAGCTAACGTTAGCGCCACTCTTCGCAGTAAAATGTAATACTTATTTACTTGTTGATACACACGCTAAAATGTGCAAGGGGAGTTCTGGAAGACAGACACTGTTTTTTCACTTCATCCACTAAAAATGATCAACCAGGAAACCATCAAAATCATTAAGACATTTAGAATAAGGTCCTGGTGGCCAATAAATACAGCTAATTACAGCTAATGTGGCATTTCAATCACTGTGATGCCACCTCCAAGGCCGGGTAGATGGGTGGTGTATATAGCTGTAGTAAAGATTCACCTCTATTCATACTCATCTGGCTGCAGAGTTTCACGTGCATGTTTCAGAGTGGGACATAACTTTCCAAATCCTTAAAGATTGGTGAGTGTATTACAGGTTTACCATTTTGTCTCTGTGCTTCTAAAGGTGGCCATTTTATAGCAACTCTTTCTAGCCCATTTTTGCTTCATACTCTGTGCTTTATATGTCAAAGTCTGGCAATGTTTTTTTTTCTCTGCAACGCAACCAATTTCCTGTCGGTTCTCTGAAACTTGATCAGCCTGATCTTGGCTTGGCCTACAAAGGACCTGTGCTCTTCCACTTTTTACATTTCTTATTAATTAGAGGCTTATAATGCTAATGATACCTTTGATGTATTTCCATGTGAATGAGTGAGGTCTGCATATTTTAGTGCGTGTATATATGAATGCATATATCAGTTTCATTCTTACATTCGTAAGAGTTTACACAAGTGCATTTACAGCATTCACACGTATAAAAGTATCCAACCAAGACTCACTGAGTTATCAAAGACAATAGAGGCTGACAGTGTATCACAATTCACCACAGAACTCTGGTCCAGTCAGCACACTAACTGGAAAATAGTCAAGCCAAGAGTGGTGGATTACAAATAACCGCAAAATATTGTTTCGAGTTCACACTTCCAGTTTATTAAGTGTAAAGAAGCCTCTTTGTAAATATAAATAGTGTGAATAGTGAGCACAAAAGCGTTCCTGTTTCTTTCTCAGCAAGGGAGTGGTAGTCTAAACTCTCTCTACATTATACTCTATAGGAAACACCCTGGATCTTGAAAGATGGCCGCTTTTTGCAAATGTGGTTTGTGAACATTTATTCTAATGTAAACTCCTTATTTCCTTTTTAAACTAGTAGTACACCCGCTTTGCTCTGAAGACATTTTTAAAAAATGGGCACATGAGGAATTGGCCTACAGATGCGGTATGATGACATTATTACTGATTTTATAGAATGAGAAATGAGTTGTGATCCTGAGTTTCCTGAGACTGCTTATTCCACTCTGAGCATGTCACGGTTAGCTGCAGATCCAAATATTAAACTCTTGTGCAGTTCTGGGAATCTGAAAATCTGGAAAGTTATCAGTGTGACTCTGCTTATTAGAAACAACAGAAAATCTGGACAAGGGTACAATTACAGCCAATGTGTACAGACAAACATGGCATCCAAGAAAAGCACTTTAAGATTCAACTACAAAAATGACACTAGGTGATCAAAGTGAAAACAGCCCAAAACTGTATGTAGAATAATTTATTGCATTTCTTTAATGTCTGTTGGTAAAGGAATCGTAATAGATTAAAAGCATATTGCAATTTACACAGCATACAAACAAACATGTCGTCTGACACTTTACTTGTTCTTTTCTGCTTAGGGATAAATTTACATTAGAGTGAAAATACTGCAAGCCCACACAAACTGACCGTATTGCTTTTAATATTGTTTTACAAAATCCGACAGCTTTTTACTACAAACTCTTCCAGAGAGAAACGCTCCTTCCTGGCGTTACTGCATTACCAGGTGAGCATATCTACACCCTTTCAATGTGCTACTGTTCGAGAAGTGAAGAAAAATATGTTGGTTCCCATTCTCACTACTGAATAACTAAGTGAAATAAATTAGTCAGTTTTTAAAAAAATAAATTAGTTATTGCGGATCACAAATATTTGATTTTAGACATATGTGCTCCCATAACATGTTGTAGGGTACAATTTTTAACATTTTTAACCAATTGTTTTTAATCAGCCTCTCCTCAGGGTAAGAATGACCTTACTAGCGGTGTCAATACATTCTGCACACCTAATGACAGAAATGATCCTAACAGGTAGCCAACAGTCTTCCCCCGTAAGGGTACTGACTCTGAAACACTGATGGGATCATCTTGATTGCGTGGATTAATCACACAAGCCTGGTGGGTCAGCCTTTGTTTTTTGATTAGTTTTTTATTTTTTTTTAATCAAGGACATAAAACCTTAAAAAAAACAAAAGCCTGATGATAGTGGGTTCAAGTGGCAGTTGGGTGATGCCTCAGTATGGAGTTGACCCACACTGACCAGACCAGACCAATAGAGGTGGGGTGACACTACAGTACGGAGTTGACCCACACTGACCAGACCAGACCAATAGAGGTGGGGTGACACTACAGTACGGAGTTGACCCACACTGACCAGACCAGACCAATAGAGGTGGGGTGACACTGCAGACCAGTACGGAGTTGACCCACACTGACCAGACCAGACCAATAGAGGTGGGGTGACACTACAGTACGGAGTTGACCCACACTGACCAGACCAGACCAATAGAGGTGGGGTGACACTGCAGTACGGAGTTGACCCACACTGACCAGACCAGACCAATAGAGGTGGGGTGACACTACAGTACGGAGTTGACCCACACTGACCAGACCAGACCAATAGAGGTGGGGTGACACTGCAGTACGGAGTTGACCCACACTGACCAGACCAGACCAATAGAGGTGGGGTGACACTGCAGTACGGAGTTGACCCACACTGACCAGACCAGACCAATAGAGGTGGGGTGACACTACAGTACGGAGTTGACCCACACTGACCAGACCAGACCAATAGAGGTGGGGTGACACTGCAGACGGAGTTGACCCACACTGACCAGACCAGACCAATAGAGGTGGGGTGACACTACACGGAGTTGACCCACACAGACCAGAACAGACCAATAGAGGTGGGGTGACACAGCAGTACAGAGTTGACCCACACTGACCAGACCAGACCAATAGAGGTGGGGTGACACTACAGTACGGAGTTGACCCACACTGACCAGACCAGACCAATAGAGGTGGGGTGACACTACAGTACGGAGTTGACCCACACTGCCCAGTCCAGACCAGACCAATAGAGGTGGGGTGACACTACAGTACGGAGTTGACCCACACTGACCAGACCAGACCAGTTCAGTCCAATATAGGTGGGGTGACACTACAGTACGGAGTTGACCCACACTGACCAGTCCAGACCAGACCAATATAGGTGGGGTGACACTACGGTACGGAGTTGAGTTGACCAGACACACAGACCAATATAGGTGGGGTGACCGGAGTTGACCCACAGACCAGAACCAATAGGTGGGGTGACACTACAGTATGGAGTTGACCCACACTGCCCAGTCCAGTTCAGACCAATATAGGTGGGGTGACACTACGGTACGGAGTTGACCCACACTGACCAGACCAGTTCAGACCAATATAGGTGGGGTGACACTACGGTACGGAGTTGACCCACACTGACCAGACCAGACCAATAGAGGTGGGGTGACACTACAGTATGGAGTTGACCCACACTGCCCAGTCCAGTTCAGACCAATAGAGGTGGGGTGACACTACAGTACGGAGTTGACCCACACTGACCAGACCAGACCAATAGAGGTGGGGTGACACTACAGTACGGAGTTGACCCACACTGACCAGACCAGACCAGTTCAGTCCAATATAGGTGGGGTGACACTACGGTACAGAGTTGACCCACACTGCCCAGTTCAGACTCCTGTCCTACACCAACGGCAGCAACACATCCTCGGGTTACTCTCTCAGTAACCAGACTGTTCTGCCTGCACCCCGCCGCCATTTTGCCCAGCCAGCAGTCTCATTACAGAGCCCTGTGGCACCCTGGGAGGATGAAGAAGGCAGTGATGCGTCACAGAACTGGAGGTGCTCACAGGACTGGAGTTTGAAAATGCTCTTGGCATGAAGTCAAGAACCTTGAATGAGAGCGGCCTGGATTCCTGGAGAGACAAGTCAAACCATGTGTTAATGTTAACAAACCAGAGTGGACTGCTATGATTCAGCAGGGGAAACAACACCAAACTAAATCTTAAAAGCTAAACTGTTCGACAACGTGGGTCTCCAGACGAACACGCATGCACACACACACACACACACACACAAAAAAAAGCTCTGGTTTCACTTCTGAGCTCTCATTGGTTGGGCAGAATGGACCCCAACATGTGAAATCAGGTCAATGTGTTAGAGCAAAGCACTGCAGGACCTGAATTCTGTGCCAACTGTGCCCCCACTGACAATGGGGACACGTCTTTTGCGAGTGAGCTCTGCAGAACACTAATCTATGTTCACTTGCAACCTTGAGGGGGCGTGGAGATGACTCAAAGGACTTTACACAAGCTACTGTTGAAGTGCAAATGTATGTTCAGTCAGAGTGAGAGAGTCCTCCAGAAGACAGCACCGCCGGACAGAGCCGCAAGTCTCTCGTACATTCTTCAGTGTTAAGACTGCTAAAAACAGGTGGGCGGTTTCTCGCCCAGTTGGACAAATTTATAAAAACAGATCTGTTCTCCTCCTCCGCCTCTCACTCACACACACACACACACACACACACACACACACACACACACAGTCATTCTAGCCTAATCTTTCACTCCTGTAGACATATTTATGACTCTTACTTACACATAGCACCACAGCAGAAAAAAACCCAAAGCAAAACAATGGTGCTCAGACAAAAACACAAAGGTGTGCTGTGAAGAACACTCACTCATAATGCCAACGCACACAAGAGCTCCACTGTTCTCCAAGCAAAGAAGAAAACACTGCTTTCTAGAATGTTCTTAAACAAACAGCACGTGCAGAACAAGTTCACCACTGTGAGTCAGCCGATACCCGAGAGTCAGGGAGGCACCACAGGGAGGTGACGCGCAGGGTCCCCAAAGGAGCAGTTCCACTTAGTCTATCTCGGTCTCCTGCTCCAGGTCTGGGCAGTCCTCAGAGCCGGGCTGGGGGACGGGATCAGCGGGGACGGTCCCAGGTTCCTCATCTGACTCTCTGGTACCCGGGCCAGTTGTGCTGAGCTCTGCTGCCTCGTAGTCGGAGGAAGGCGCGTCCTCTTTCCGCACTGCTGTGACATCGTCGTCATTGTCCTCCTCCTCCTCCTCCTCTTCCTCCACGTCCATCGTCTCCGACCCAGTGTCCTCCTGGGGCGGGCCTGCGGATGCTGGGGCGTCCCCGTGGCCGGCGACCTGGGACCCGAGAGGGTGCAGGTGGGGAGGGTCGGCGGGGGGTAAGAGGGTGAGGGAGTCCACGCTCAGCGCGTCCCCGTCCGACAGCAACGAGATGGTGGGTTGGGCGGTGGGCGTCAGGCTCGGTGCCAGCGCTAGGGGAGGGAGAGCAGGGCTGGTTAGAGCCTGACGCTCTGCAAACGCAGCTTTGTTCACACCCACACCGTGGAGGCACCTGTGGAGCTATGAGCTATAGTGCTGGCGTGAGGGGCGGGGCTAGTGGCAGTGACATCATGGCCCTGTTTCCTGACTCCTTTGCTGTTACTGGAGTGGTGTTTTTTTTTTAAGGAGAATGTGATTGTTTGGCATCTAAATCTAATTATTTAAATTTGACTTATCAGGTAAATCATGCTTAGTGTGAAAAGTTTACTTGCATAGTAAACACGTGAAGTAAATGTTTGCATGTAAAATATTGCAAATGCAGATGGCATGAACTGTATTTATGTAGTGGCTCTTTTGCACACAAAACTAATATCTGGTCTGTGTTGACATCCTGCTGAAGCCAAAATGCAAGGCAACACCAGCCAACTAGGCTAAAGTTAACCAGCTAAATTAGCTGTGTGGTTGATTTGGTAGCTTTTCTGAACATGTGACTTCCATATCATTGATAGTTTTCAGGAAAAACCTATGAAGTATTAATAGCACCCACACATAATTGACCTCTGACATCCTTTTATTTGCTGCTCTACAATAATCAGCCAACCAGCCGGCTCAATTCACCATCTTGATGAGTCACACAGTGACTGATGGGAAGACTTTTTATGACTTCTAGCATAGTGATAAAGTATCACTACCCCCTGAGCCATCTGAAGTTCCATTCAAACTCAACATTTTCACTTCCTATGGTTTGAATCACCCTCAAACTGGTAAAATTCCTCATGTGGTCCACTTCATAGGGAACTTCTAAGGCACTTTGTGTGCAACCAAGACCTCACCAAGAGTGCTGTGGATTCTCAAGGTACACTTGTCCCCCGTGTCTTTTCTTTAAGGTGGTGAGTTTTAAGATGGAGCACTGAACACGGTCGGCTATGCACCGATTCCGATCACAGTGCACATCAAGCTGGCAAAGCAAAACATATACTATGACCCGAGAGCCTCTGCCAGCTTTGATGTAATCAGCACAGCACAGCTGAATCTATGGAGATTGCGCCTATCTGCAGGAAAAAGAATAAAAAGATTTGAACACCCATTGCAGATTAAAAAGGCAGTTTTGCACCCTGCCAGAATCAGATTTTGGTGCTTTAAGGAGCAAAAACGTTTAAGCTTCTGCTGCAATTAAAGCCAGACGCAGAGTATGGACAGCACGATCAAAGCAGATGATAAGTTCTGGAATTAATCTAAAAGAAAAATGAATGCTTTTGCATGTTATGTGGTTTAAATATATAAAATAAAAGCACCGTTATGACATCTGGACATCTGTCTGTGGAAGTGTATGTGAATGCAATGGGCGAAAGGACATATTTGCTGCTGACTCTAATCTAATGAAATCATCTTCTTATGGACAGCTCGAGGACAAATGAGGAGGCGAAGGGGTGTGTTGGGGGAGGGGGATGTTGGGGGGAGGGGTGTGTTGACGACCCTCTGATTCTCGGTTCATTTAAGGCCAAGTGTGAGGGCATTACACAAAGAAGATTAAAGAGAAAAGAAAAAGAAAAAACCCAGGTCTGAACTAATCAACCGCCCCCAGCTCAGAGACTGAAATCTGTAGGAGACTTCAGAGAAGCCACAACACTCTGACTTATCTCTTCAAATGACACCAGGTTCTATCCAAGGCTTTTGTGGTGAGACGATGCTGCAAGGCTTTTGAAATATTTTTCCATAACCACACTTCACGACCACCAGCCATTTTCTTACAATCGAGCAGATGGGTGTCGCCCATCACAGGTGGCCCATGTTCCAGTTAACCGCACATGCCCTCTGTGGGCACCAGGGCGATCGTGAACCGGGCCAGGCCCATCATAGAAGGGGCCTCTCCTCTGAAGCTATGGGCTCTGTGGAACAACGAAACAGGCAGGTTCACATCCTTTGGCACACATGGGTCTCTGGAGTTCTGAGAAAGAAAAATGAGCTCTTGAAGAGCCTTGAAGGAATGTACCTCAAACATCACCCCAAAGCAACCCAGCCAGACTCAGCATTGGACGTCTGAAAACACACTCAACTCCTGCCAAACGTGATCCATTTGTGCAGGACTGCTGAAGGGATTTTATTTTTAAAGAATGGCAAAAAAAATTGTACTATTTCCTTTCAGATTTTGGCAGAGTGACCACACAGCACCAGATCCAAGTCATGCTGTAAACTCGAGCACTGACATAGTTGGGGTTGGAAACTGCAATTGTGCCAGTAGCTCAGAGTGTTCCTGTGTGCATGTGTAAAGGTGCATGGTCAGATACACAGGTCTAACATGACTTAGATCTACATCATCATCAAACCCAATCACCTACATTCTGAACCAGGTGAAAGTGTTCACTCATACGGGATCTGAATCATACACGTTTTTAAAATCATAACAACCTAATTTTAAATATTCATATTCATTTTACTGTTTATTGTTTCAGGTTTCATTGTACTATATTAATGACATTCATTATATTAGTAGAATTTATAAAACAGACAAAACGTTTATTTTATTAAAAATTGTGAAATTAACATACCTATTTGCATTTTACATACTCTTAGGTCAGTAATTTTTAATTCCAGAACACACCGCTCATATAGGCTACACTGTGTCCTAGAACACACCCCTCATATAGGCTGCCCTGTGATCTAGAACACACCGCTCATATAGGCTACCCTGTGTTTTAGAACACACCGCTCATATAGGCTGCTGTGTTCTAGAACACACCGCTCATATAGGCTGCCCTGTGTTCTAGAACACACCGCTCATATAGGCTGCCCTGTGATCTAGAACACACCGCTCATATAGGCTGCCCTGTGATCTAGAACACACCGCTCATATAGGCTGCTGTGTCCTAGAACACACCGCTCATATAGGCTGCTCTGTGATCTAGAACACACCGCTCATATAGGCTGCCCTGTGATCTAGAACACAGGCTGCCCTGTGTTCTCATATAGGCTGCTCTGTGTTCTAGAACACACTGCTCTGTGTCCTAGGCTGCTCTGTGTTGATCTAGGCTGGCTGCTGTGTTCTAGAACACACCGCTCGTATAGGCTGCTCTGTGTTCTAGAACACACCCCTTGTATAGGCTGCCCTGTGTTCTAGATACACCGCTCGTATAGGCTGCTCTGTGTCCTAGAACACACCGCTCGTATAGGCTGCCCTGTGATCTAGAACACACCCCTTGTATAGGCTGCCCTGTGTTCTAGAATACAGGCTGCTCTGTGTTCTAGAACACACCGCTCATATAGGCTGCTCTGTGTTCTAGAACACACCGCTCATATAGGCTGCCCTGTGTTCTAGAACACACCCCTCATATAGGCTGCCCTGTGTTCTAGAACACACCCCTCATATAGGCTGCCCTGTGTTCTAGAACACACCCCTCATATAGGCTGCTGTGTTCTAGAACACACCGCTCATATAGGCTGCCCTGTGTTCTAGAACACACCCCTCATATAGGCTGCCCTGTGTTCTAGAACACACCCCTCATATAGGCTGCCCTGTGTTCTAGAACACACCCCTCATATAGGCTGCCCTGTGTTCTAGTGTTCTAGAACACACCCCTCATATAGGCTGCCCTGTGATAGAGCCCTGTGCTCTAGAACACACCCCTCGAATAAGCAGCCCTGTAGCCTAGAACACGCCTCTTGAATAAGCAGCCCTGTGCCCTAGAACACGCCTCTTGAATAAGCAGCCCTGTGCCCTAGAACACGCCTCTTGAATAAGCAGCCCTGTGCCCTAGAACACGCCTCTTGAATAAGCAGCCCTGTGCCCTAGAACACGCCTCTTGAATAAGCAGCCCTGTAGCCTAGAACACGCCTCTTGAATAAGCAGCCCTGTGCCCTAGAACACGCCTCTTGAATAAGCAGCCCTGTGCCCTAGAACACGCCTCTTGAATAAGCAGCCCTGTGCCCTAGAACACGCCTCTTGTATGTGCTGCACTATGCTCATGAGGTACATGAGATTTCCAGAGAAAAAGACAGTAGACGTTTAAGCAGATTTGAAACAAACTTTTTTAAGCAGACGTTTAAGCAAATGTCATTTTCAGTGCCAATGCTATTTTAATGCTAAATGACGCTGCGTTAATGACATTTGCACTGCCAATCGTTGCTATAGCAGCAATGACAAAGTTGGGAAACAAACAAAAAAAAAAAAGAACTGATCTACACTGTCGAAACTTTAGAGCCCAATGGAATGAATGCTATGTTTTAAACATCCACTTCCTATAACTTCTGAAGTATTTTGCTTACACAGTTGATGAAGGACCTCTGAAACGTCCTGTTTCTCTGGAAACATTGTGTACTACACTATAATTTTAACTACCTCTCTCTCTCTCTCTCTCTCTCGCTCACACACACACACACACACACACACACACACGCATACACATGCGCACACACAGAATGGCTACTTCACTACAGACATGTAACCATGGAGTGCAAGTTTTCCATAGATGAGTTTCTATGCATGGTCATCGGTGCTAGCCGTGCTAGCCGTGCTAACCGTGCTAGCTGTGCTAGCTGGGGCTTGCATTTCAAATGCCACAAAGCTTGTGAAAGGTGCCAAGAACACAGAATGGTTCAGAAGAAAACATCAAGAATCATTCTTGACCATCTTAGCATGGATGGCTATAACAGCACACGAGCAGTCTGAGGGAATCATGGAAAACTCCAGTGGTCAAAACAACAAATCTACTGGTGGCCTAAGACTTTTGCACAGTACTGTGTGTGTGTATAAGTATGTATATATGTATATAGATATATATACACACATACACAAAATTGCAGTGAAATGAAGAAATAGGACACTATGGACAGAGACATTTCATCTGTGTGTGTGTGCAAGCGTGCGTATTTGGGCGTGTGCGTGTATATGCATCCTGTTCTCTAGAAACCTTAAATACTTCATAGCACACACACACACACACACACACACACACATATATATATATATATAGTTGGAATCATCCTCCAACAGATGCATGCACACAAACACACCAGGCACACGTACATCATGCGCCAATCATACACACCAATACAAAATTCTCACATTCTATGGTTTTACCATTTATACCATTTATACATATGTTTCTGTTTTGCATTTCATTCTGTAAACTACTGAGAATATTTCCAATGTTTTCAGGCCATGAAAAACGCAGATAAAACAAGTTCCTGAGCTTTTCACAAACACAAACAGCACAACAGTGGCTAATGATTGAACTCGTGATGAGCAGTTGGAGCAGAGCCAGGTTCTTCTAACAGTGCTCACTGTAGATATCTCACAACATAAAGGCCCAGTGTTTCACAGGGCAAGGCAGAAAATGAGATGATTAACTGGAAGATAATGAGACGTCTCTGATCACAGATGAGTGTGTGTGTGTGAGTGTGTGTGTTGTGTGTGTGTGTGTTACCTGAGGGGTTTTGTGTGGCAGACACACTGCTGGCAGTGTCAGAATCACATCGACCTGAGCTGACACTGGAAGGGGGGGGAGACGGGCTGGGCTGAGCTACGTGGGCCACCGCGAAACCTGCACACACACACACGCACGAACACACACACGGGTAGGCATGGGACACACACGGGTAGGCATGGGACACACACACACACACACACATGTGTACACACACACACACACACACACACACACACACACACACACGTGTACACACACACACACACACACACACACGTGTACACACACACACAAACACGCACGAACACACACACGGGTAGGCATGGGACACACACACGTGTACACACGCGCGCACACAGACGTGTACACACGCGCACAAACACACACACGGGAAGGCATGGGACACACGCACGCACGGGAAGGCACAGGGCACACACATGCATGCACACACACACACAAGCACACATGCACATACCCACACCACCAAGCACACACACACACACACACAGGAAGGCAAGGGGCACACACATACACACACGTACACACACACAGGAAGGCACAGGGCACACATGCACACACACACACACACACACACACACACAAGCACACTTATGTTATATTGTGCACATACACATACATACATAGTGCTCTGTTAAACACTTCAGAGACAGGGGCTGGAGTCGAATCAGCATGAGCTGTTGAAAAATCTCACACCCTCCCCCGCTGTACATCAGCTTTTCTCTGGCACACCATCACACACACACACACACACACCACATACTGGTGTCGAACACACTCTGCACTCCACAACGTACAATAAAATCACCAATATGTGCAAAACCACACACATCGCCCCACTATTGAGATTCCAAGACATTCTCATGTGCTGCTGCCTCTTCTACGAAAACACTCGGTGTAATCTGTCAAAACAAATCTACCCCTGGACCTGCCCCTGATGTCACTGAGCTCTGCCACGGCACAGAGCACAGATAAGCGCTCTGCATCCGCTCAGCGTTTGTGACAAATGACTTTATCTGCGGCCTAAAGGTTGGAGAAGTGGGCCGAAAGGTCAGAAGTTCGAGCCCAGCAAACCAACATTAAGCACATTTAGTGGCTGCCCTGCTGGAGAGGGTGGCCGCTGATCTGGGTGTGTGTGCTGTGCCAACCGCCGCGTGCATTCACTCCGCACGGATTAAATGCAGAAAGGAATTTCCCTAAGGGGATCAATACAAGCTACAATAAAAAAACTAGTTCTTCTTCTTTGTATACATCTATTATCTGGAATCACAAAAGAGACTGCTCCACTGAAAGTACAAATGAAAATGGAAATGATAAACTGGATTTTTGGAGAGAACCCCTTTAACATTTGTTTTATGTATGTTTAATGAAGGCGCTTAAAACTTTCAGAGTTCAACCTTCCATCATAACTGAACAAGAAAGGTGTCCAAGTAAAGATTTTGATACTATGATATTATGTACACTGGGCTTAAGAAGCAAAAGTTCTGAATTTTAATGGATCTTAAAAGTTACATCAGTAAAATGATTTAGCATCAAACATCCACTTCACCAGTACCTCACTTGGTTTAAAAATAAAGACTACATAATGGCTTATTCCAACAGCATAATATACATTTTATATACAAGTATATTCATATAATGAATAAGAATCATTGTTCCTTTCACTCATTTCCTTATTTTTTCCTAATTTCCTTATTTCTCATTTTGCTAAACTCCCTGCTACATAGATAAGATAGTAACATAGTAAACCAAAAACCTCCCACACACACACTCCCACTTGCATGCGCACATTGGGCTAGTGGGGGATTTTCTATTTATTTTTTTTTAAGTCTGGTGCTTTTTGGTAGTGATTTGGCATTCTGTGTCATCTTAGCTGTCAAACTGAAATTGCAATTAAAAGCCATGGGTGACTCGTTCCATCGTTCCGTCTGCAAGCGAAAAGAAGAAGAGCTAATTCCACATCAGGGCGGGGCATGCTGATGGTACACCGACCAATCGCGGCTCGACTGGGAGGAAGCAGTGAGCGGCAGTTTGGTGAAGCACGCATGGTGTAAACCACAGCCCCTGATCTGGAGAGCTGCTCCTGAGATTCTGGGGAACACGTAACCAGGATCTCGTATGGTAAGAAGATACCAGAAGACCACCGCGGCCTCAGCATCTCTGCTCTGTGTCACGGCCCTGACGTAGAGTGAAGACTCGCCTGTACTTGAAGGCCCACCAACACTGCAGACACTTGCCCCTGTTCCTTAACTTGTATGTTTACCTGTCTATGGTTGTTTGTGCTGCTAGTTATACGTTTTAATTCCTGTAGTTTAAGTGTGAGCCTGTCTTTATTTGCAATACCAGGTAATGGCATTGATTCCTGTAGTTTAGTAGTAGTCTGGGAATCTTGAACTCTGACCTATTTATGCTTCTATCTAGGATGCATTCTGTGAACAGATGCAAAGCACTTTCTAAGTCGCTCTGGATAATCTGCTAAATGTCCTAAATGTAAATTAAAAAACATTGAATCAATATAGACATCGTGTTTCTATAAGTACTGCTATTAGCATGCAAGTAGTCCTTTTAATATGAAATCCGAATGGAAAGATCACAGCCGCTGGAGAAGCGGAGTGTCCAAAAGGACGCATGGTGAAACAGCTCGCTGTCCTTCCAACCTGGCAGAACGTGGGCAGCGAATGGGAGCTGTGCTCACTTACCTGGGACTTTATCCACAGAAGAGAAGGAGGGTCCCCGCCGGGCCTGGTCATAGAAGCGGAAGGGCAGCTGGGAGGAGGAGGTGGAGGCGGAGGTGGAGGCGGGGGCCTGGCCGAAGCCCACCACGTCGGAGGACGGCTGGACGGGAAGGTCCAGGAGAGCTGCGGAAGGGAGCAGCGGCAGCGTCACACGCGGCGCGTCACACGCAGTGCAGCGCCCTGGACATCAACGACACGCTACGTCGCAAGTGAGGAACTTCCAGGGCGTTTTGCGCAGAACGCCCTGGCCGAGCACACGGCTACGTCCGAGCCGCTGTCGTTTTAAAATCTGTCGCAAGACTCAAACATTGAGTGTAAACAGCTAAAAGTTGATTTTCCTTAGGCAAACAAATGTGTCTGCTGGACTGGACGGAGAGAGGAAGACACCTACAAGCCCCACCCACCACACCGTACCTACCCCAGCCCTCAAGATTCAATCTCACGGACACACACCCACAAACAAACCAACCAACCGAGGGGCCGGGACCTGAGGGGAGGGCGGGGCTTACCTGCTATCCTCTGCATCTTCATTCGCCGGGCCTGGATGCGGCCCTTGGCCAGCCGCTGCTTGGCGATGATGCAGCGGATGTGGTCGGCAAAGATGAAGGAGGCCTGCAGGATGGGCAGCGGCTTGGCGTGCGGGTTGGACGTGGGCTTGTGGATGGTGATGTTAAGCGCCCTGCTGTCGTCCTCCACCCCCGACACCTGCATGTCCTACCGGGGCAACAACGAGGACGACTAAGGGAGTGTGTTTAAGAAAATAAAGCGCTCCAGTCTTCATATCTTATTACCAGAGTAAGCAAACGCACTGGTCTGCATAAGCAAGCTAAATAATTACGATTGATGAATAAAAACAATGTCCAAAATCATCACAGTGGATATTTGCAATAGGTAAATGTCCTTGAAATTAGACCTGGCTACAAGTTTGTTCTGTAGCCTAAAGCTTATTCTCTGTGGATCAGAATCAGAAGCTGGAGTCTTTTGCCTTCAAAGCCAAACACACATACCCAAAATATCGGAACAGTATTTGGCTTTTTTTTTTTTTTTTTTGACACGTCAGTGATGACACAAACGATTCTGATACCTCAAAACCACTCCCCAAAAATAAGAGAGATGATTCGTGTGAGGAATGTCAATGGCTGGTGTAGGTTTACTCCCGGATACACCAGATTAGATACGATCCCAATAAAGTCCTGGACATACGGAGATGGAAAGTCCCTGCCTCTTTATATACAGGAAGGAGGGGGAGGTGGAGGGGTAGGTGGAGGTGGTGGAGGAGGGGGAGGTGGTGGAGATGGTGGTGAGGTGGAGGTGGTGGTGGAGGTGAGGTGGTAGTGGAGGTGGAGGGGAGATAGGAGGTGCAGGTGGTGGTGGTGGTGGAGGTGGAGGGTCCGAGCTGTGACGTACCTGCAGGAGGCCTGCGAACTTCACCACCCCCCAGCCCAGGCGCTTCGTCTCTGGCTCCACCAAACTCATCTGATAAATGTCCACGGCCAGGAAGCGCTGGGCCTGCACCCCGTCCTTACTCACCACCATGCAGGCGATCAGATCACTGTTGTCTGGGCAGAACAAGCAACTGTTACATAAATAACACACACGGATATTAGTTAAATAACATATATGTATTTGTGCTAAAAATCTAAACCAAAAAGATATTAAAGCGCTTTGCACTGGAGCGCTTTGCACTACAGACCGTCACAGGAGGTCATTCCTACCTGTGGCCATCCGACTTTATAACTCCTCCCTTAGAGTACGACACCATTCACATGTACAGTAATAACAGTAAAAGGAATTTAATTATATGGCGACAACTCAAATGTGCAATAATCTTTTTTTTTTTTACCTCTGAACACTTACTGCTGTTTATCTGTACTTATTATAGCCACAGCCACATTACACTTCATTTTATTTATTGTATTATAGGACTTTATATATGTGTACATATTGCAAATTTATCTTTTGTGTAAATTATTATTAGAGTGTTTATTCTAAAGGGCTGCTACTGTAAAAATTGCAATTTCCCTCTGGAATCAATAAAGTATTCTGATTCTGATTCTGATTCTGATAAAGGAGCAGAATTTATAGAAATTTTACCCCATAAAAACAAAGGGAGAGTTATACAAGCAAAACAGTATTTCATTCAAGTCACAAATATTTAATACATGCTAGTGTAGTAAAATTTAATTTAAGTGCTCTTGAAACAGATGTGTCTTCAGTCTTCGCTTAAAAACAGCAAGAGACTCTGCCATTCGGACACTCAGTGGAAGTTCGTTCCACCACTGAGGTGCCAGAACTGAAAAAAGTCTGGATGCATGTTTTCCGCATGTCCTGGGAGATGGTGGGTCAAGCCGAGCTGTGCTTGAAGCTCGAAGAGCTCTGGGTACAGATCGGGATTTGACCATTGCCACCATGTATGGAGGTGCTGGTCCATTCTTAGCCTTGTAGGCCAGCATCAGGGTTTTATATCTGATGCGGGCAGCTACAGGAAGCCAGTGAAGAGAGCGCAGCAGAGGAGTAACATGGCTGAACTTAGGAACATTGAAGACAAGTCGAGCCGCCCGAGTTCTGGATCAGTTGCAAGGGCCTGATGGTACGCATAGGAAGACCAGCCAGGAGTGAGTTGCAGTAGTCAAGTCTTGAAAGACAAGAGACTGAACAAGCACTTGAGTAGTCTCGCTAGACAGAAAAAGGTCGAATTCTCCGAATGTTGTAAAGGAGAAATCTGCATGACCGAGTCAGGTTTGCAACATGGGTTGAGAACGATAACTGGTCATCTACAACTACACCAAGACTTCGAGCTTCAGCAGATGTGGTGACCAGCGAGTTCTCAAAAGAGATGGAAAGATCCTGGCGAGGACTTGAAGTTCCAGGGATGCTTCACATTCAATTAAGAAACAATCACAAGCTGTTAGTTGAACCACCCTGGAATAAAACGTCATTGAAAACTACAAAACATTAAAGGAGAGGTGGTGGGGGAGGGGAGATAAAGAGATAGTAAGATAGAGAGAGAAACAGAAAGAGATGGAGAAAGAGAGAGAGATCATTTGTAATTTTATAATGTGAGTGTTAATGCTTCACAAGAACATCTCTACGCCCTTATGTCCTTGCATACATGATGCAGACAAGGTTTAAAGTCTGGCCTGTAAGTACCACTAATGCGCAGCCAATCATCACAGGGATTTATGCAGAACTGTACTGTCCCAATGTTGGCTCTCAGCGGACATTTGAGGAATTAAAGAGAACTTGCTTCCAACTTAAATACTCATTCCTGAGAAAACCCACAATGAGAAAACTGAGGTAATCGGTTTCCACTTCCTATGAGGTCACAAAATGTCAGACACTGGGTAGACAGACGAGATGAGATTGAATGAGTGTAACCTTGGCACAATATCAGACATCTGACAGACCGACTGGAGTTTTCAAAACACTCCGGTGACTCAAACTAGTGAATGTTTTGCATCAACCACTGAGGAGAAGAGGCTGAGGGAGACGCCATGACACTGTGGGGTTGATTTCGGGCGGGCCGAGCGCTCCACTAATGTCCGTGATGACACCGCCGTGGCACCAGAGAACAGACCACGGCTTCTCTCTTTCTTCTCGGTGCTTTGAAACAACATTCACTGGCTGTCTGGCTGCCAAGAATGACCCTGTGAAAGGCTAAAAGGGCTGATGTTAGCACCGAGCTGGCCAACGTGCCCCTCGGGGCAGGAGTGCAAGTGAAGCGTGAGCCCGCAGCCATGGAGCCGGCGTTGCCGACGGCAACAGCAGCCAAGGCGATCACAAGGCGTGATGTCACCTCTGCTGAGGGGAACTCGAGGGCTCTGGCGACGGCGTCTGAGCCTATTCTGAGAACGTCCTTCGTAATACTGACGCTTCAGAAAAAGAAGGCACTTCCTCCAGCGGTGGACGAAAAGAATACGACTTGTGTGGATGTCACGTGACCCCTACGCGTTGGTCAGGGTCGCCTGGATAAAGCCGGGCCTCGCAGTACGAGCGGACACGCAGATGCCCGCTCACACGTGTTTGTGGAGACCCATTCTGAGAAAGGGGAACTGTTGGCATGCCTGTTTACTGTCAACGCCCAGCGGGCTGTGTGTGTAGGATGGGGTAAACAAGCCGTGAATGACGCTGAACCGGATAACCACTGCCAAAGAAAAACCATATATATATATATATATATATATATATATATATATATATATATATATATATATACTGAGTCTATATATGTATATATTTGCAAGTATAGATGTACATTTAGAATATATATATATATATATATATATATATATATATATATATATATATATATATATATATATATATATATATATATATATAGAGAGAGAGAGAGAGAGAGAGAGAGAGAGAGAGAGAATAAAAGTTGTAGTAAAGTACACACACTCACAGAATGAATTACAAGGACTTCAAAGGAATATGATTTGGGTAGTCTAGACTTTACTTTAGTTCCAACTGAAGCCACTGAGAAGCAACAAGAATTGGAGCAAACATTCAGAGTACTAGCAAATACAGCAGTTACCCGTCATCACGTGTGCATTTGTGTGTGTGTGTGTGTGTGTGTGTGTGTATGGGTGATAGAGAGTAACACAAAGCGTCATATCCTGCAAGTCTATAAATAGGGTGATTGACATCAGCACCATCTGTGTGTGTGTACATGACTGTGTGTGTGTGTGTGTGTGTGTGTCTTTTTTTACTGCACTCTCAGTAACCTGCGGTTGTGCAGACGAGACGGGGCACTTTCAACCTCTTTGCTGCCCATTCCTGGATCTGCAACTAGTCAGCTTATCAAGGCAAAACTCAAAGAAACTTATGATAGGAGCCTCAAATTGAAGACAGCACAAAAGAGGTGAGACAGGTCTGCCATTCACTCAGATCTGTTCCAGGTGTAGTGAAGGTTGGAGACGACTTCTTCAGTGCTCTAAATGCTTCCGACGCCGTGAACAAAAGGTCAATCAAAGCCTTAAATGGCAACCGAAACAAGAAGCTGTGTAACCATACCTACAATAACCCAACACAGATCCAAGTTAACATGACTGCCTCGTAGAAAGAAACAGAAGAAAGGCGACCATAACAGCTAAGCAGTAATAATCCATTTGGCTCAAGAAAAAAGCTCCATATCGCAAAAAGTATTCGGTCCTGCGGGGGATCTTGAGACTGCCTGCCAGACACGTCTCTACAGACCCAAACCTCACAGCCCTTAAGGGTGTACGCCCCTGACTTTAACTGCCGCGTGTGGAAAGAGCTTAGAAGCAGGAAGCTCCAGCAGACAGGCAGGCGACGAAGCCCCCCACACACGCTGCCTCATGAATTCGAACGGTGGGCGGGAGGCAGTCGCGCGGCAGGCCTGGATACCTGTACTGTGGAGACGCGAGGCCACGCTGGAAAGACCCTGTTCACGGTTCCACTAGAGCGACCCCTCTCTCCACTAGAGCTACCCCTCTCTCCACTAGAGCGACCCCTCTCTCCACTAGAGCTACCCCTCTCTCCACTAGAGATACCCCTCTCTCCACTAGAGCGACCCCTCTCTCCACTAGAGCGACCCCTCTCTCCCTAGAGCGACCCCTCTCTCCACTAGAGCGACCCCTCCCCCCTGAGAACTGACAGAGCCCCCACTGACAGAGCGAGGGATGGGAGGCATGGATGACAGGAATTATGGGGGGAGGAGGCTGGGGGGAGGGACTAATGCTGGGTGAGGTCATGCTGGAAAGCGTTAATATTTGAGGGTTTGTGTGTGAAGAGATGAAAGAGAAATGGATGGGGGGGGGGGGGGGGGCGCTGTGTTGTGATTGAGATAAGAGATAAAAATCTTAAAAGACAAGGTCACTGACTAAATAACGGGGAAACCATGAGGGTATGTACACATCGTTTAAAAGAAACACTCCAAGATAAGACACCTGAGAGAATGTTTACTAAATAACACAGTTGTGGTAGCTAAGGAAACATGATGGTTTGGTGGTACATAGTGATTAGTGATGGTGTTGAATTTATAGTTATAAATGTAGCCAATGACAAATGACTCAATGTAGTGGGTGTTTTTTGTTTTTTTTAATAATAATATGGGAGGAATCCCTGGTCAGTGTGTTATATGCAATTAAGCAGGGTGGACCAAAAAAACCCTTCACACCTACTGGACACTTCGAGTGGCGGCTTTGCAAAAACCTTACTGGTAATGATTGACAAGCAAACCTAGAGACGAGTAGCAGACAAGATTTTAAAGAGCCCTCCGTGCATATATGGGACTATCTCTCTCTCCTTCCATTTAATTTTCATTTTGTTTGAATAACGATATATGGGACTAACAGATCCATATGCTTTTGACAGAGAGCGATTTTCTTGCGACCGAGAGGAGGGGAACGTGCTAAATCCTGGGCGATGGTTCTGGTTTTCTGCTGCAGCCTTCACCGTCCACACTGAGGGTCTATGGACCTGAGCTGGGAGTGGCTCGCCGTCCACACTGAGGGTCTATGGACCTGAGCTGGGAGTGGCTCACCGTCCACACTGAGGGTCTATGGACCTGAGCTGGGAGTGGCTCACCGTCCACACTGAGGGTCTATGGACCTGAGCTGGGAGTGGCTCACCGTCCACACTGAGGGTCTATGGACCTGAGCTGGGAGTGGCTCACCGTCCACACTGAGGGTCTATGGACCTGAGCTGGGAGTGGCTCACCGTCCACACTGAGGGTCTATGGACCTGAGCTGGGAGTGGCTCACCGTCCACACTGAGGGTCTATGGACCTGAGCTGGGAGTGGCTCACCGTCCACACTGAGGGTCTATGGACCTGAGCTGGGAGTGGCTCACCGTCCACACTGAGGGTCTATGGACCTGAGCTGGGAGTGGCTCACCGTCCACACTGAGGGTCTATGGACCTGAGCTGGGAGTGGCTCACCGTCCACACTGAGGGTCTATGGACCTGAGCTGGGAGTGGCTCACCGTCCACACTGAGGGTCTATGGACCTGAGCTGGGAGTGGCTCACCGTCCACACTGAGGGTCTATGGACCTGAGCTGGGAGTGGCTCACCGTCCACACTGAGGGTCTATGGACCTGAGCTGGGAGTGGCTCGCCGTCCACACTGAGGGTCTATGGACCTGAGCTGGGAGTGGCTCGCACACTCACTGAGATCGAGGACGTCGTCGGTCTTGATGAGGTCCTCGGGGCGTGTCAGGGGCAGCTGTGTCTCAGGCTCCCCCTGCAGCTGCAGAGACAGCGCACGCAGCATGAAGAAGACACGGATAGCCTGAAACACACACACACACACACACACACACACTTATTTTGGAATCACAAGATGAGAGTCCAAGATTCCATTTATGCCCTTCAACTAAAAATTCCATTTAATTTAAAAGCAACAATCAAGCAACGTGACCAAAATATACATGAAATCAGCCCGTGCTGTAATTACTTAGCGTGTAATTATTTAGCTAGCGTTTCTAGCTAAATTCAGTGGAAGGAGAATAAATTCTCCTGAACAAGCCAAATCTTGCCAGTGAGCTGCGTAAGAGTCTAAAGGTTGAGGGGAATTAAAGATGAGGGTGCAACAATAGCAAAGGGGCTTTTCAGGAATCCTGCGGATCCGTTAATGCCACACGATTCTTTGCAGGAATCCTGTGGAGATCCATTAATTCTTCTAAATGCCACTGATTCTTGGCATTTCTCAACAGTAACGAACCATCTCTCTCATCCTACACACGTATTCCCCATTCTGTGCCATTTTGATGCAGATCTCAGTTAATCAAAGCCAAAGTTCTCTGGAAGCCTTTCAAGTACGCCGCACTGTTCCCGAGTCTCTTTATTACTTGACGGAATATTTTTAGATGTGGGTGGGATCGTCTGGTAGCATGAGCCTCTCAGACCTTTGCATTCGTATGAAACTCCCTGGTATTCTAAGTATAATATTCGAAGTATGTGCAGTGAAGTGGAGAGTGGAGGTGTGGCTAGAAGTGCGTAAGATCGCAGTGCAATTCTAGAGAGATCTGCTACTGATCATCAATCCCTACAGAGTTTGAATGTTTGGGAGCAGCATGAAGGCATAAATCAATAAGACCTCAGATTACTTAAAAATGTTCAATCTAAATAACTGATGCGGGGTAAATTTGTAAATATTATGTCAGCACTGGCTATAATGTTCACAGACCGATAAAGTTATATACGGGCTGATATGAAGTTACGGAACGGCTGACTGTATTTTTCATGATAAATATCATTTACTTAGGAAGAAACGTTGTGAGTCACTTGATGGATGTGTTATCTTTATGCGTGTTCAATAAATAACCTACTGGATCAGGTTCTCACCTGCTGTGTTTTCTGCATTGCATGGCCACACTTTCCAGTAACTTCAATGTTCACATTTTTTTTTTTGCATTTTGTAAAGGTCATTAACTACATAATAAAAAATGAAAACATGAAATATGACAACAGGGAGAGCTGCATTAGAGCACAGCATGAGGTAATGCTTACAGACTACATTTTTTAATCTGAAGTGTATTTGTGATTCTTACATCTTTAGTCCACATAACCTGGGAAAATATCTACAATTCTCTACAGAATATCTACAAGTCTGAAAATGCAGTAAAAGTAGGCAAGACACTTTTCTAAGAATCCTGCAGCGATCCCATCGGGTCAGCTATTACCTACTACTAAACCGAGCAATCACATGAGCAAATTGGAATCCTAACTGGCCAATCGAGTTTCACATTGTGATGTCACAGAGGACGCAGGTGCCCTTGCAAACCCCCTGATAGGGCACGATGCCCTGTGGGTGGGGCACGGGACGAGGCCACAAGAGACGCCTCACCCTGCGCGTCTTCTCCACGTCGCCGCACGGCAGCCTCTTGACAAAGTCGATGCCGGTGAGCGGTGTTCCAGTAGGGGGCAGCAAGATAGACGCGTCCATCATGAGGTATTCCACATTTAGAGGTTTACTCTAAACATACAGAGTGAGAGAAACAACTATTATTTTGACAACAAACTCTGGCATCGGGGTGGGGGGTGCTGGGTGCTGCAGAACATTCTGTATGGAAAACTCAAGTTTTTTTTGTAACTTCCTCACATTACAGTCACTGGTTTTCCGCTTGATCACCAGTATGTGACAAACAAATGTACTGTTGTGGGCGAACCCGAGGGAATCTCACCGTCATGCTTCTGTACTCGTCTTCAAACATGTCCAGGAAGATCTCCTCCCCCTGAGGCGAAAAGAACAGTTCCAGCACCACATTTACATCAACAAAGAGGAGCATAAAAATGAAATGAAATTAAAAAAACCACAATGTGCAAATTCCCCACTGTATGAATACTGAGTATTGTCCTATGAGAGCCTGTTTATGCCTTGCGATGACGCGATTCATGTCCGGACCACATCTGGACATAGTTTGTCAGCATTTTGTTTACACTTCTCACTAAATGCTTTGCCAGTGGGACAAGATAAAGTCTGCGTAAAAAACAAACACATACGTCATTTTAATTTTACTTTCTAAACTATTTTTTGATAACAACCTTTTTTATCTGCCAGTATCTTATATGGTGTCAAATAATGGGAGAAACCATTTAAAACAGACAATGGCAGAGAACACTTCGTCTTGAAGCTGTCTACAGCACTAATCCTGTCTAGAGGACGTTTTGGACATTAGACAGCAATCAACGGTCAATCTCCACAACTATATGCAGATTACGCAAAGCTATTCTGCTTCCATCGGTGTTAAATGTGGCGAAGATCTGTTCCCCACCCACCTGACCTGATCATAATCTCATCACAATGTGCCTTTGGGCTGTATACACAATGTGATTAAACAAAGCACGTTAATCCAACGAGTAAACAGGGCCTAGAGCCTGTTCACTTCACGGATTGACGTGCAGCTCGTTATCTAATTAGTTTGACAACAGTCAAATTAGTTTTCAAATTGTTACACCATCAGCCAATACGCACAGAGACTGGGGCGGGGCCGAAGCAGACCCTCGAGTCTTGACTGAACTCTGGAATGTTCCAGAAAGCCCATGAAAGCACTACCCTGGTATACTGAAGTATGAACTTGCAGTCTCATATTATTTGAAGACAATCACGTTTCTGAAAGTGAAAGCGTTTCAAAATAAACAATCAAAATAAACAATCAAAACTTGTTGGCATGACGGCACAAAGGAAATGGGGTAGAGAGCCGAACAAGTTAGAACCGTTACGCACATCGAGCAGGTTTCTTGCAATGGGAAAAAGGCTGCAATAGCAGATGTTCACCGAAAATTAACTGAACTGGACGGACATAAGCAACTGCTTAAAACTGGTGTGAAAACTGGTGACCCGTCCCAAAGGGTGGCCAGTCCATCCAGTCCGGTCCAGCGACGTCTGTGGGGAGTGACGCGGGCAGGAAGCGCTGGTGTGGGCTGTAGCGGATGGAGGCAGAACACCATCCGGACAGCCTGGGCGACCGTGACTGCGTTTGCCTGCGTTCTCCGTGTGTGTGTTGGTTGGTTGGTTGGTTCCCCCTGTGCGATGCAGATTTTTTCTGTGTTTTATCCGCTTTACAGAGCTTGGGACATGGGTTGTGCTGGGCTAACAAGTCAGGGCAGAGTAGAGCTGGGAGTGCTAATGAACTGAACAAGACACACATAAGCAACTGCGTTTGAAGGAAAGAAAGGAAAAAAAACCTTTCAGAACAAAATGGCCTCTACAGGCAAAAAGTCAGTATTTAGTGTGACTTCCTTTGGCACGATGCACATCCTGAACTCTTATGGGGAGAGTTCAGTGTCCTGAAGTTTTCTGCGGTGATCTTCTGGCACCAATCCAATCAGGCTCCGTTCCAGTTAGGTTTAAGAGAGCCAGGTTCCTGCTATTGCTCAAGTGTGAGGGGAGGTGTCACACAAAACCTGTGAGTGTAGCCTAGAGAAGCTGTTTTTTTCTGATTTTTTATTTTTAAATACTGCAAACAAAGTTCCTGTTTTTATGGTTGTATTCTAATAAAAAAAAATTCTAAATAATTATATGTGGTAATTATACCATTACTAAATGTATCTAATAATCGTTTATACAGTACATTGTCTAGCACATTTTTGAGAGCAGTGCTACTACCAACAGCCTAAAACGATGCTTTGTCTTTTCAAATGAAAAAAACTCTTAATTTGAAATTAAAGTTCACATTGCTCAGGTGGCAGCCTTTATTTGAAAAGGCTAAAAGAGGAAAATGGCTCTGAGACCATCCCATTGCATTCCTAAAGCTTTGGCAAGGTTAGCCCGTCAACCCGCTAACAGTTGATCTTGCATGGAAAGGCCTGGGGCGGGGAGGGAAGAGTGGGGGTAACACAGGTCTGGGGTGGGGAGGGAAGAGTGGGGGTAACACAGGCCTGGGGCGGGGAGGGAAGAGTGGGGGTAACACAGGCCTGGGGTGGGGAGGGAAGAGTGGGGGTAACACAGGCCTGGGGCGGGGAGGGAAGAGTGGGGGTAACACAGGCCTGGGGTGGGGAGGGAAGAGTGGGGGTAACACAGGCCTGGGGAAGGCAGGGAAGAGTGGTGGTAACACAGGTCTGGGGTGGACAGGGAAGAGTGGGGGTAACACAGGCCTGGGGTGGACAGGGAAGAGTGGGGGTAACAGGCCTGGGGTGGGGAGAGAAGAGTGGGGGTAACACAGGCCTGGGGTGGAGAGGGAAGAGTGGGGGTAACACAGGCCTGGGGTGGACAGGGAAGAGTGGGGGTAACACAGGCCTGGGGTGGAGAGGGAAGAGTGGGGGTAACACAGGCCTGGGGTGGGGAGAGAAGAGTGGGGGTAACACAGGCCTGGGGTGGAGAGGGAAGAGTGGGGGTAACACAGCGACACGGCACAAACAAGCACGCGGAGATGCACTACAGCGCGAAAAGATGCCGAGCCGCGTGGCTCCCACGGCAACAGCTCAGCCGGCGACGTGTGTGAGGAGTGACACGGGCAGGTGGACGGCAGCAAACGGGGGTGGTGTGTGTGTGTTGTAACAGGTGTGTGTGTGTGTGGTGTAACAGGTGTGTGTGCGTGTGTGTGTGGTGTAACAGGTGTGTGTGTGTGTGTGTGTATGTTACATCCACAGCCAGCGTGCGCCACTCGGAAGCCGCCCGACCAGCCTGGGCTGCCATGACTGTGTTTGCCCCGTTTGTTCTCTGTGTTTTGATTGGTTGGTTGGTTGGGTTTTCAGCCGTGCGTGTTGACGCAGGCAACGGTTGCAGATTTATTCTGCGTATTTACCGCGTTACAGAGCTTGAGCCATGGGTTGTGCTGAGCTAACAAGTCAGGGCAGAGTAGAGCTGGGAGTCGCCTCCTCAGGAGAACAAAAAGTGCCGTCAATGTTTGAGTGTGTCATTAGAGGAAATAAGTTACCAGCGAAGAGCGCCTGAGCTCCTGGGAAAACACTTAAGGGCCGCGCCGGACTTCAGCAGAACACACACAACAGGATGAACCAACCAACATGTGCCATGTGCCAAATGTGGTGTTAAGCCACCCTCCCCCCACCCCGTCAAAATAAGAGCTTGCCTTATAAAACTGCCGAAGAAGGTGAAGACTCTCCTCTCTAGCGCCCTGAAAAAGATCATCAGAATCACAC
>JAGXOD010000050.1:560000-705000 GCA_020368025.1 Brachyhypopomus occidentalis
CGGGAATTGTCATCACTTCTGCGATGTGTGCGAGTTGTCATTGTGCTAAGCCTCTCCTTTTCGTTTCTTTTTTTTCCGACCACATCTCTTTTTAGAGATTTCAGAGCTCTCCGAACCATTAACTATGGGTGGTCTATTCCAGAGGAACCAACTCCTATGGTTGTGTCAAAGTACCAAGGAACCGATTCGTCATGGTTACGAATCACAATAAACCACGGTGTGTCCGTGCCCTGCAAGTTTACCCTGCCCGGCCAGTGTGCGGTGGAAAGCACACAGCTTTAAGGCAGACCCACACAACTACGGGTCACAGACCCGCACAACTACGGGTCACAGACCCGCACAACTACGGGTCAAAGACCCGCACAACTACTCTGCTCTGTGTGTTATTAATTAGACGTGAGCACAGCCAGTTCAGAGAGCGTCTCCGCAGCTGCAGGGGGCGCTCTGGAAGATGGAGGATCAGAGATGGTGGGACATTCATCTGTTGCCACTCACCTTCCGTGTCCCCACTCGTCCTGCTGGCCTTTGAGCTAGCCTCTGTACCTTTAGCCTTTTCCTTCTCCTCGTCGAGGCCTTCCTCAGGACCTCTCTCCTCCTCTTCCTCCTCGCCCACGTTCTTGTAGTTGGGTCTCTTCTGGACTCTCTTCCTCCCTCGCTGCCGGCTCATCTCCAGGGAGCGCTCCAAACTCTCGGGGGGCTTGGTGAAGCGACGCACTCCTGCATTGGACTGGGAAAGTGCATGGGCGCACACACACACACACACACACACACACACACACACACACACACACTACTCACAATCCATGCAAATAGGTAACGATCGCCGCTGTAAAAACCTGAAGCTGCATTCTGCAGTTGTTACTGGACAAACTACATTTAAAACAAACCTGGAATGTCCTCATTTAACAAACGGACACAAATGTGAAACGTAAAGAGTGCGTGACTAAGTATAACAGCAAAAAAAACAACAACAGAAAGGCTACATGCTTGGGGGCAGTTCAGACAGAAATAGAAAGTAAATGCAGTTGCCTGCAGACATTTTAACAGAAAAAAACGATTGCAGTCAAAGGATTTGCATCAACAAAGATGGCATGCAGATCTGATTCAAGAGTCTCCAGACTTCTGCAGTTCAAGCATGTATCTGTGGAATCTTGCTCAAGCTGGGGGCTTCATATCACGCCGCAAGATTTCACGTAAAGTGACGTAAAGCACCCTAACCTGGCCACCCTAACCTGACCAATGGGAATTCGCTCTTCTTTAAAGCATCCCATAGTCCATTTACATTCGTGATTAGGATCGTGTGGCATCTTGAATCTAAAATCACAGATGCCCTGATATTCTGCTGAAGTTTGCAATTCACTGGATCCTACAGGCATCCCATAATGTTGGCTTAGATGCACAGCACTGTGTCTGGAGTCAACCAGCAGCCACCAGCTGCCAAAGTCAAACACTTGCCTCATCACTGTGTAGAGCAGGAAATATCAAGCTGTCTTTAGCAAGCTGCTTTTTGAAAACAGCGGTTTCCTCTTCGGTATCCTCCCATGAACACCAAGTACTTTTGAGCCTAGAAGACGCCACCCCCCCCCACTAGCTGTAGTCCTGTAGTTCTACAGCTCTAGTTCTATAGTTCTAAAGCTATAGTCCTACAGCTATAGTTCTATAGTTCTAAAGCTATAGTTCTATAGTTCTAAAGCTATAGTCCTACAGCTATAGTTCTATAGTTCTACAGCTATAGTTCTATAGTTCTAAAGCTATAGTCCTACAGCTATAGTTCTATAGTTCTAAAGCTATAGTCCTACAGCTATAGTTCTATAGTTCTAAAGCTATAGTCCTACAGCTATAGTTCTACAGCTGTAGTTCTATAGTTCTACAGCTATAGTTCTATAGTTCTAAAGCTATAGTCCTACAGCTATAGTTCTATAGTTCTACAGCTGTAGTTCTATAGTTCTACAGCTATAGTTCTATAGTTCTACAGCTATAGTTCTATAGTTATAGTCCTACAGCTATAGTTCTTTAGTTCTACAGCTATAGTTCTATAGCTATAGTCCTATAGTTCTATTTAAGGACCTTTTGCTAAAGGGATTTGTTTTGGTGCTATGAAAGTATTAACAATATGGGGGCTGGAAACAGCATTTATGGGTAATATATTAGTAATCAACATTGACCATTGCAGTTGCATACACATGTGAAAGTAGCGTCATCACCGGCCTCATTCACAACGAACCAAACCACTGCAGGAGAAAAGCTGGACCTGAGTGGGGGATGGACAGTGGAGGACGCTAGTAGCAGCCGAGCTTTCTTTTGCAAATAACACGGCTATGAGCACCATGCCGCTGTATGAATCAAAGCTATTTTACTGCAAAAACTCAGTTTGATGGAAACACGCGGCCAGGATTAAAGCGCATTTATTAAAGTAGGAGTAAAGTACGCAAAAATGTTTTTAAGTGCTTCGTTTCTTATTTTGTCTCCATAATAAAAATAATTTTATCACTTCAAATGGCACAAAAGGTGGATGGAAACCTGGCTGCTGACCGAGGTCGATCATACAAGAGAAAATATCGTCATTAACCTCAACTACTTGGGGCTTTGGTTATCATTCTAATTTGCTGGTTTGTAATGAGGCACGTTCGTGATGACAAAAATGGTTATTACTATTATCACTGATATTACAATTATTATGCTGGTGTGCACCGCTTTGGCCAATGTAAGACTTACAAATACAAGCCGCTGTTACCGAGGCTATTTTTATTGATTAGCTACCTATACACAATACTATAGTCAGCAGGTGTCTGCAGATCCCGCCCTGCCTCTACCTGTGCAGTGCACCTGTGCACGTTTCGCTGTAGAACACACACTCCTAGGGACAGCTGAATTCATTACTCTTGTTAACAGCTGAATAACTTGGAGATTCCAAACCTTTTCTCCTGGGGATTCTTCAAAAGCTGTGTTGACAAAGCTACACTTTACTTTTGCATGTATTTTTAAAAATATTTATTTAATATGCACACCAAATGACCACTTAACTAGAGACACCTGCCATTTTCGTGACTGCAGATTCTCTGTATGGAAATTAAGACACGTGACCCAGAGACTAAACTAGCTGGGGCCTGTATTTCATAAATGATCATCGTAGTGGGTTTTTCCATGCAATGGTGTCACAGAGGGACGATGTCCAGTGAAAGAGAACCCTGTGAATTGTAAACAACAAAAGGGGTCGGCGGAGGATGTCAAGAATTCCTCGACATTCCTAAGCACAAATGGGCTTTGACAGCTGACCAGTTCGAGTGACACTGTTATCTATGGGACACAGAAAGGGCAGGACTCCACTGGGCAAAAAATGTGGATCACTGAGCAGGAGAAAAACATCGTCTGGTCATAATATAGAGCAAAGTTGGGCAATTAATTTTCCCAAGGGGCCACATGAGAAATTTCGACTGTTGTGATTGGCTAAACCAATAGGCTGAATTCTGCTCTATATAAATTTTATTGCTTTATACTAAGCAGAAAACTACTGTTTAGCTGTTGTAATAATACATGCTATAATAAGGCTATGAAAACAACAGTAAAAAAAACAGTATACCGCCAATCATATCGATATTTAACATAACATACTTTTAACCCATACTGAAATAATACAGAAAATGTGTATGTTCTGCAGTGTTAAAAAAACCCCCAGCATATAATTTACTTTATACAAAAAGCAACGTGTTTTGTCCTCTTGTCTTGTTCAGCGTGAAGAGAGAATAAACACTAAAGTGCCCAGAAGTCTGGTTGGATGTGGTGGATACGTGAAGGACACCTGGACAGATACTCATCAGTGAGAGAGGATCTGTATCTGGATTTGCTGAACTTCATCTTTGAGAACGTTTCTTCATACGTAGGTAGATCTGTATTTGCTGAAGTTCATCTCTGAGAACGTTTCTTCATACGTAGGTAGATCTGTATTTGCTGAAGTTCATCTCTGAGAACGTTTCTTCATACGTAGGTAGTTTCAAAACAACTGAGCAAGCCTCCTCATGTGTGGGAAGTTCTCCTCTTTGAGAGAAGAGTAAAAATCCACTAGTGCTCCTGACAAAGTTCTCCGCCTGTAGTACATCAGACCACAGCTCAATGAGTTCGTGCTAAAGATTGCTGGGTGTGTTATCCACAACGCAGGTAAAGGGAGAAAAAAAAACCCACTGTTTTGAACTGTGCAAGCGTCTTGAAAATTCACCACGCAGTGCTCCTAATGTGGATGAGTGTCTGCAGAGGTGATCCGCTGATGGTGTGGGGGAGAACATTGCCATCCATTTGGCTTCAAGGAACCTGCAACTCTGATGAAAGCCTTCCTCTAGCTGTACATGTCATTAACAAAGATGGCCATGCTCTTCATTCATTTATTTAGTTCACTCACATCAACAGCAAATCCACAATCTGACACCCAGTCTGCATCTGGAATGTCAGTGCCTTTCATCTCATACGACTCTTAAATCTCTGCTCTCATGGTGCCACACTGTTTCGAGCAGCCAGCCCTACTTAACAACGTTCAGTGTGACGCTCCTCCAGCTTCTGTATAAACCCAAGGAGACAAAGTCAAAATCGGCATTTCCCGCGATCTGGATCTTCCGTGATGCGGGTTGTCCCCAGAGGGGCCACATTAGCAGCGCAGAGTCCACCAAACACTCCTCGATAGAGTCCCCATCAGAAAGTGGCCTGAGGTTTGGTGTGTTTTTGTGGGATATCACGTAAGTGGCCTTTACCTCTGACATCTGTAAATAAAATACTTAGTTTCTTTTGTTTTTAAATTGGATTTTGTGAATCCTTTTTTGATGCAAGTTGAGATTTTTGAGGGGTAACAACTAACTCGTATCTCTTGTTCTCTAACAGACTACTGTGAACACATTCACACACACACAAAAAAAAAAGACAACTTCAAAAACAAAAGCTGTACTGTATGTTACATTTGATTTCTTACATCTGATTGACCTCATACAGGCTGAACAGGAAGTGCCAAAGGCCCAGAGGAGGCCCAGACATTTCCAAAGGGTCCACAAATTTCTGCTCAGGCCTGAAATCAGGTTCATTTCTGTTTTGTTGTTATTATAAACAGATGAAAGAAACTGCAAAAGAAAAGGATGGGTTTGCAGATAGAGTGTAAGTGCATGTGAGGATGACAAACCAGTGTTTTGATCTGGTGAACTGTTGGTAATTATGATCAGCTTATTTTTGTGTCATCATATGTTGTTATAGATTAGTCTAGTCATACTAGAGAAAATGGACTTGATTTGATTTAGAGGAAACTAAACATTTACATTTAGCAGACACTCTTATCCAGAGTGACTTTAGGAATTCAAGACACCCTAGAGCTACTGCTGCTGAATTACAGGAGCTACTGCTGCTGAATTACAGGAGCTACTGCTGCTGAATTACAGGAGCTACTGCTGCTGAATTACAGGAGCTACTGCTGCTGAATTACAGGAGCTACTGCTGCTGAATTACAGGAGCTACTGCTGCTGAATTACAGGAGCTACTGCTACTGAATTACAGGAGCTACTGCTACTGAATTACAGGAGCTACTGCTGCTGAATTACAGGAGCTACTGCTACTGAATTACAGGAGCTACTGCTGCTGAATTACAGGAGCTACTGCTACTAAACTACAGGAATCAATGCCATTACCTAGTACTGCAAATACAGGCTCAAACTTTAAACAACAGGATTTAAAAACTGATACCTAGACGTGCAAATAACCCTAGACATAAACACTATGTAAAGAACAAGGACAAGTGCTATCTGCATGAAACAAATGCATAAACAAATGCATGAAATGTATGTAAACCATGTCAAAAGTTCTAAATGATTCTGAATACTAGATGCAAGATCAGACCCAACTGTAATTCTTGCTGGTTTCTGAGAAAATACCTTAAAGGCAACTTAAAAGTTCAAAACATGTCAAGATCTGCATCACGCACACTTCCTTTGTTTTCTTCCTGACAAAACTCACAAGCACGCACACACACACACACACACACACACACACACACACACACACACACACACACACACACACACACACACACACACACACACACACACACACACACACACACACACACACACACACACACACACACATGAAACAGGTCAAGAAGACTGAAAAACAGTCTCCGAAACTGAAATTCTGAAAGCTGCACTGTAAGGGACAGTGGCGGGCTTGATAATACCCGCGCTGTGCGAGAGCTTCTATGAACAAGAGCGCCGTGGGCTTCCAAGAAACATGCACGCTGCACCAGGAAGCAGGTGCCTAGGGCTGGTGGGCAGGGAAGGGTACCACAGGGGCAAGAGTGCAAGCCTGGCCACAGGGTTGGAGACCCCACCTCACACTGCCCAGATAGTGATCTAACAGAGTCATTCTGAGAAGAGGGGGGAGACCAGCGTGAACAACTAGCGCTCATCATGTCAAAGACACGTCGTCCCACACGGAACCTCTTGGGGTCTGCTCTTCACAGAACACTTCAAAGGATTCAAAGAAGATGAGCTCTCCTGTGAAACAGTGTGTGAAGAAAGAAAAAAAAACAGATAGAAAGTAAAAAAAAAAAAAAAAAGAAAAGGTATGCGAATACATCCTGTGATTTTTGTACTATTACAATTCGGAATCTTATGATAACATTATCATGTGGTCACTCACAAAAGTTTGAGAGGAATACATCGGCGTGCCAAACCCGGGTTTAAATAATCACCAAACGCCGGAGCATCAACTCGGGACGCCTGGAGAGCTTCTGCTCTGCTGTTTCCCTACCATAACCAAAGTCAGATTAATGTGTCACGTATGACGGCGCTGGTGGGGACGCGGCCCTCGGTACGCAGAAGTGGAGTGCTCAGAGCCGCCACCTGCGGCCTGCCTGTGGTCTCCCGGCCCATTGGCCTTCTGAGCGCGTGCAGAGCTGGTTACCAGCAGGGGACATTCAGCCAGAACTGAGCGGGCTGAGGAAGTGAGGTCACGGCACTGTTCTGTTCGTGCTCGATCAATCTCAAATTTGCCGCAATGTTAACAATTGCATCGAGTTTTTTAATCAAGAGGGTGAAATGTGGTGCGCCAACAGATACTTCGCCTCTGAATGTACGTTCCACATCAGGGCTACTTTATGAATAACTGGAAGAATGACGAAGTCTAGTAACCAGTGATTTTTATAAAGGCTCAGTGATGAAGGCAGATAAAGAAAGACCTGACTAGGAACGAGACAAGAAAGCAGAGAGATGCAATCTGGTCCCAACCTCAGCAGAAACAGCTCATGCTCTCCTTCACAGACTGAATGGCAACCGAGCAACTTCAGGTTGTAATCCAAAAGCCTAGTTTTGTTTTGATGTTATTCTGGGGAGGAAGGATTTGGTGTGGTGAGACCAGAAGCAACAAAATGGACCGAGAACTGAAACAATAAGCAGTGGTCTTCTCTAGAAACCAGTCACTGAAACACGGCCACGGTCACCAGGTGGTTAATGTGCTCATCCAGCAAGCAGGCAGCAGGTGTGACCCCCGCGGCTTGCGGACACGTGAACTGCTCGTAGCACGGATCGCGTACGGGAAGCGGCTTTTAAGATAGCTCGTATACCAGCCTAAAAACAGAGTGCTTTTGGTAACGAGCACACATCTGCACACAGTCTCACTTCCTGTGTCTGTGTCGGAAGCGGAGATGACTGCAGACACAGGTGTTATCCTCCACCCTCAGTGTTATCCTCCACCCTCCTCCTCCCTAAAGTAGAAAATGTGTGGACCCCACCATGTGCCCAGGTCCCAACTTGCTATGGGCGTTGAAGCCAGGGGAAGTCACATGGTGTGTGTGTGTGTGTGTGTGCGTGTGTGTGTGTGTGGGGGTGTGTGTGGCTTGCTGGTAAGACTGCAGCATTGGCAGCACTAGTGCTTATGGGAAAAAGAAAGTAGGTTAGTTCGGCTAATCGCTGCAGTCAGCCGCTCTGATCTCTGCAAGCGATACTGCAGCAGAGACCCTGGACGCGCTGCCCGAGCTGCCGGGGCTCCTCTGAGCACGCCACGCTCCTGTTTAGCACACGCGCCACTTAACACGAGCGGCCGGGGCTCCTCTGAGCACGCCACGCTCCTGTTTAGCACACGCGCCACTTAACACGAGCGGCCGGGGCTCCTCTGAGCACGCCACACTCCTGTTTAGCACACGCGCCACTTAACACGAGCGGCCGGGGCTCCTCTGAGCACGCCACGCTCCTGTTCAGCACACGCGCCACTTAACACGAGCGGCCGGGGCTCCTCTGAGCACGCCACGCTCCTGTTCAGCACACGCGCCACTTAACACGAGCGGCCGGGGCTCCTCTGAGCACGCCACGCTCCTGTTCAGCACACGCGCCACTTAACACGAGCGGCCGGGGCTCCTCTGAGCACGCCACGCTCCTGTTCAGCACACGCGCCACTTAACACGAGCGGCCGGGGCTCCTCTGAGCACGCCACGCTCCTGTTTAGCACACGCACCACTTAACACGAGCGGCCGGGGCTCAGACTCAAGAGATCGATCCAATCCAGCAAGGTGAACGTAAGAAATTACTTAAGAACACACGCAGTGCCGGGAAACGTGAATTGTACAGGTCATGTGACTCTCACAGATGGAATTAGTCAAGGTAAAATCGAACTGGCCGAGATGACTACTCATGTTTACAGGTCTGACAAGAAGTAAACCATGGTCCTGTTACTACATGTTATGACAGCATGGTGAATCATAACCCAATTTCCACTTCCACTAATCAGAGGCCAAGTTAAGTTCCTATGATGAAAACCTATTCCAGAACAAGACTCCCTTCCTCTATCCATAAGGAAGTGCAAATCAACGGTCTAATAATTTTTTGTTCTCATCCTGGTGACGGCTCGAGATCAGGAAGCAGAGCCACTGATTCCTGGTAGTTTATGAAGCGTGTCCGGTACAGGCTGCTGAGAGGGAGGAAAGGGGAAGAGGCTTCTGATCAGCTCTGCCGCCCTCCCTCCGCTAAGCAGAAGTGAGGTCTCTTCTGAGAAACACCAGCTCCACAGCACTGGTTTGAACTAGCAGGACTCAACCACCATCTGATTCACCTGCTCTAAGGAAACGGGGGGTTAAAAAAAACCAAAAGCACACACACACCCGTGAGCTACGCAATCTTGACCCGAGGATCACAACCACTTATACACGTGTGTGTGTGTTTATATATATAAATGCAACATTCATTGTTCTGCCTCATGTATAAATTATTATAAATGATACTTATATGATGGATGGAGTTCAGATACTTCACAGTTCAGTTCGGTTTAATATATACTTGCATTTGGTGAACAGGTTAAAAATCAAATGCATGTGTCTTAAACTTAATTAATGCATCTTGTTTAAATCATAAGTACAAAAAACACCAGATGAATGATATGAAAAGGTGTGGAACCATTTCTGCAGAAGAACAGAAAGAGCATCGCCCAATTAGCACCACCGTTTCTTGCATACCATAAACATCTGGGACAGCTTTATATCATTATTTGCATATATGCATATGCATGACCCTGCTGGGATTTTGACCTGCAGAAAAACATGTTGTATGTGCTATGGGACGGCACCACATGGCCACTTTCACAGCCGCCTATGCACGTCACCAACGCCTGCTTCAGTGGCAAGTTCAAAGAGACATACACAAACACCAGCCGTCTCAGTACTGCATCATCAATGCAGTTACGCTCGTGAGAACAACAAAAGCTCAGTCAACACAAGGTCTGAGACTACTGAGACCACTGAGACGACGTCCCATGTGGGAGTGCAGACCAGAGAGCAGACAAATGCAGAAATTGAAAAAAACTGCAGGATGAACCTGATGATATTTCCCTGCACTCAGTGCAAACTGCTTCCCAACAGGGACCAGTTCTCACAGTTTGGGGAACTGACAGAACATGTTCAAATACACTCGAGTTTTCATCTTCCAGTAAAGCAACAGCGAGTTGTGGCAAAAGGAGTTTTAGCGTAGTAATCGGCACAGTCAAATATAACGGTTCCCCACAGATTCTCCTTTGTCGACTGAGTGATTAAGGTAGACTCAGTTTGCATGTTAATTCCAGTAGACTTGAGATTAGAAGGCATGTGTTTAAAGGGCACAGAGGACAACGCCACAGAAAAAACCCAAACTCATTTGAACAGTGCAGTGTGGCATATGCATACAGAGTACATCAGAGCATTGATGCACAGAAAGATGTGTGCAAGTTCGGGGGAACTGATTTTATTGAAAGCCGCTGTAAAAGGTGCCGATACAGGGCGATCAAATCGCCCCTTTTCTTGCTAAACGGTTGTGGGTTCTGCTAATACCTATATTACAGGAACAGTAACATCTTCCACAAATATCATGAGATGTAATTGGTCACCGCAGCATAGCATGAAGAGGGCTATTTATTTTCAGAAGAACAACAGAAACCATATTAAAAAAATTCTTTGCTGTTACCTTCTCTGCTTACACAAATAGTTATGCGTGTATGTAATGCATGCGTGTTGGGTTGGCGGTAGGACAATGTGTGTGTACGTGTTGGTGAGATTTCACACTCGCCGAGGGTCTGCGAGCATCAGTGGGTCTGCAAGACTGCAGTGGCTGGGAGCATGTGCACACGCACGTGTGATGGACGTTCTGATTGGTGGAAAGTCTGAGTGAGCTCATGCAGGGGTCACTCACCGAGCTCTTGTGGGCATTCTGCTCTGGCTGAGCTAAGAAAACAGACAGGTCCCCGTTCAGGATGACATCGGCCAGAGCGTTCACCAGCGGCTGGTAGTGGATGATGAGAAACACCTGTACAGGCGACAGCGATACAGTCTCAGCTAACAAAGTAGACCTCCTAGCTGTGAGCACAGCAGTGCACCAGCCTCCCCCAAAACACACACACACACACACACACACACACACACACACACTCACGTGCACACACACCTCTTCCTTACGAGGCTTCATTGTAAACATGACTTGCTTAGCCATACGCGCATCACACACACACAATGTGTATATGATTCCTATGCTCGTAAACGTCATCAGAAAACCAGCGAGAAATTAGCCAGTACCGTTCTATGATGGTGACTACGGCCAAAGAGCAAGAGAGAGAAAGAGAGCTCCTTCTGCAAGGCATCTACGGGTTCCCATATCTGGCTACAGTCATGAGAACTAGGTGAAACATTTTTGAAGCATTTCTCATGTATTACTCTGGAACCACTTTAAGGAAGTGGACAAGCCTTTTATCTATAAAATCGAACCTAATCAGGACGTGCGTAGCCCGCGTCCAGGGGCAGTAGCGCTACACTCGTTTACACAAGCATGAAAACACTCCGCCGTGTAAAGACCGTAGCACGACAGCACGCGTCCTGCGTCACCCGCTACATCAGAGTTTGGCGTCTGGCGCATGTCGCCTTTAAAGCGTCGATTTTGACAGATTTACAGTCAGACAGGAAAAAAACGGGGAAAAAAAACCAAAACAAGCGCAACCTGCTCGTCTGAGAAACGCGTCCGAAGGCGCAAAAGGCTTTGATTTGCACCGTCTCGAACAGATCGTAATCTGCCGTAATCTAGCCGGGGGCGGCTCCCGGGAACATGTGCAGCGGCGTCCTGCTGTACGGCTGGGTGGCTTTAAAGCAGGATCTGGGTACCTGGGACAGCAGGTAGAGGGACACCTGAGGGTTTATCTTGCGATCTTCGCTCTGTAAAGCAAACATATTACAGGATGAAAGGATTTTTAAAGCAAATTATTTAAAAGAGAAATTTAAAAAAAAAAACAGTTTGCAGAAAATATCTGGTACTTTGACTCTTAGGAATTGTGCCAACAGTTTAGTAACGTGCTAGTGTAACACTAAAAAAACACAAAAACAAGCTTTTTTTAATGCATTAATTGTGCACATAGCACACTGCATGTTATATTTGACCTTCTCACACAGACACACTGTGTCTGACTCATTTTGCAGAATATGTTGAAAATGTTTGAGTCAGTTCTTAAAATTATGATTTTTTTTTTCATGTTAAAAGTGTGACAGTGTGCTGTCAGGTGACGATGCAGTAAATCTAAAATTCAGTTCCAGAAACTGTTCCTCAGAGCCACTGTGCTTCAAAAGTGTCCAAATATCTCTACCTCAGGGCAGTTTCTGACAGGACATTCCAAACGTGTTGGCATGTGACTCTAGTATTGATCCAGTCAGAAACTGTTCCTCAGAGCCACTGTGCTTCAAAAGTGTCCAAATATCTCTACCTCAGGGCAGTTTCTGACAGGACATTCCAAACGTGTTGGCATGTGACTCTACTATTGATCCAGTACTGTGTGTATGAAGACTGAGGTATCTAACAGATAACTACATACTCAGACTGCTTAACCCAATAGAAAAAATGCATTGCAGATGCACTTCCCACAAGGACTAAAACAGCAAATTACAGCAATAACACATTAGCCATCATTTTCTTAATTCTTTATTAATCAGATATTAAACAAAACAAAATTAATATCTGAATGACATTCAAACTGAAATTTTCTATGATGGCCTTAGTGAGTAATTTACTGAAATAGCAAGTCGCCCCACAAAACCGCAAAATGGAAGACAGTTGATCCAACTCCAGAATGGAAAGATATATGATAAGGAGTGGGCGTTTCAAAAAGACCGAAATAAAAAAAGAACAGAAATATTGCTAATTATATAGAACCGCTAATGTGTAAAAGGACATCCATCAGGCTGACTGGAACAACTCACTATATCTATAAACAGATATATGCCTAACTCTTCGTGCGAAGGACTATTCGTGTAAAGGACTGATTGAGCTGATATGTGAAGACTTACACCACCCCTGGCCTGATGGAAATAGGCTTTAATGCGCTACAGGTGTTGCCAGTGGGCCGGAGGTCAGAAGGTCTTGGACCACCTCGAACTCTGGAGGAGCACGTGCAAAGATCTCACCTGCTCACCGCTGACCAGCGAGTAGACGTAGAGAGGCAGGAAGAGGCGGTTGAGGAGGTGGTCCGTCAACACGTCGTTGAGGAACTCACAGTTGATGATGAGGATGTCGTTCAGGTAGTGGAGATGATCCAGGTGCTCCGCCACAAGGTCACTCAACTTCCCCCTGTTCTTATGCCTGATGGAGGAGGCGTATTTTACACATAGGTGCTCACACCGAACCCTTTCTCTGTGGTTGGATGCAATTCTACTCCAGAAAACAAAACTGTCCTCATTTAAGCCTACGTGCCTTCAACAGCCATTCAGCTGCAAACGTACACTGTGCACGAAATTAACATTTTGGTTCGTTGGACTGTGCTGGGTCACTGGTGTTACTTATACGCTGAACAGCAGGTGCATTACCCACAACACACTGCTGCACTTTCACCTACTGCAAGCTAGACGTAGTAGGTCAGAGGTCTGCGCTACCTAGTCTGACCTATACCGCCATCTTGTGTTCAGCGTGAGGTACAACACATCTGAGCACAGGTAATCTACGATCGGCCTGGACTCGGTGTGTCCAGAGCACACGGACAGGCTGAGGAGAGCGAGTGGCCTTACTCTTCGTCCGTCTGAACACACTTGTCCAGCTCGATGACGTGACTGCCGATGAACCACACCAGGTTGGAGAAGTAGGGCACGGCCGTCTTGTCTCGGATGTAGTGCAGCATGTGCTGGTTGTCCACTGCCGGGCAGAATGAGAGTTGGCAGAGCGTTACGCCGCGTCCCGTCAAGCAAGGGTCACGTGACAGGAAGAAGAAGAGGAAGGAAAAAAAAAGCAGGCGGGCTGAGGCGCCGAGCCGGAACGGCGGGAACTGTAACAGGACACTTACTGGACATTGCAGGACGGTCAAGCGAGACACACGTACATGAAAAGGATCGACCCATGCAAACATAAAAGCCATGACATGTTAAAACTTTTGGATCAGAACTATTTTCTGCACGTTTATTCTGTAACAGCCGTGTTAATGCACAGAAGAAGTAATAAGAGTGGTATTAAGCAGAATTAAGACTGCTGAATCACTGATGCCTTGGAATATAGAGATGTACAGATTTTTTGGCGGCGTGAGAATGAAGAAATTGGTCTGTGTGTAATTACAGGGGTGGGATTTAAGCACTCGGTCGCTACAGTGTGCTGCTGTGTGAACCACAGACTCCAGCATCGTTTAGGAGGGCAGGAGCAGAATACAGCAGGGCTGCCACCACACGGAACAGAGATGTTCTAAATTAGCACAGGGATGTCAGGCAGTGTTAAGATCTGTGTTGTTTTGGGCGTTTGATTTCTCTTTGAAATCTTCAGAAATTATATCTTCTTTGCACAATAAAAAAAAAACAATTGGTATATTTATAACTTTAAAAATTTGCATGCAGGGCCATTTGCAAAAGAGGGTGAAAGAAAAAGAGAAACGGTTGAAGGTCTGAAATTGACCAACTTACATGACACTGGAATAAGGCACACAGGAGTCACCATAGAAGGAGAAGGGGAGAACAGACACACGGTTAATAGGGTTAAGGGGCAGAGTGGAGCTAGTAGAGCCTCTAGCCCAACAGTTCTTTAGTTACTGCACACACTGCCAGCAAACCACAAAACACACGTCTGGCCCTCCTCACACCCCACCCCCTCCCCCTCCCAATACACACGATCCCAAACTCCACAGAGAGGGGGTTTGGGAGGTGTGACACCTCTGTGAGAACGCACCAATCTCACGTGAACCTCAGGAATCCCGGCCAGTGCTCACCCTCATGCCGACAGAGACGCGCTCGCGCAACGCATCTTCTCATAGAAACGTGGGGGCCGCGCACATTCGGTTCCTCTGCACATTCGCTTCCTCTGCACATTCGCATTCAAATAATAACGTAGCGAGGTGGAGGATAAAAGTCACGGCAGCTGATTAAGTCGGCACAGGCCACCGGCATTCCTAGATCAGGGAGAGAGTATGAAGCTACTCACAACCTATGGGGATGGAGCAGGCAATTGAGAGCTGAGGTACTTGCACGAGTTCATGTAGGTTCAGCTTTGGCTGAAGTCTCATTTCTTAAGCCACCACTTAAAGGACGGTTTAGAAGTGCCCCACAGGGTGCATGGGGTAAAGAGAAGGCAATCACACCTCGGCGAGGTCAGTGTGAGGGCAGGGTGCCTCATGGAGTGAGTGGAAGCACATCACCACTGACGGGTATCGGTCAATAGAGTGACTGGCAGCAGTGAGAAAGAGCAGGCAGCCGTAGCTTAGAGGCAGGGGGGTGGGTGGTGGTGTTTGGGGTGGTGTGGGGTGGTGGTGGGGGCCTTTTTACTCACCTTTATACACATTGAGTGTGATAGTCCTGACTGCGATCCTGACCATGCTCTCTGGGTGGTTGAAAAACTTAATGGCCTCCGTGTACAGGGCAAAATCATTAGTGTGCTGGAAGCATGGGAGACAAGAGAGCGAGGCCGTGAACAGGGCACCACACCGGACGGAAGGATTCGCTCAGAGAGAGGCGGGCCGCACCGCGCGCCGCCAGCTCTGCCTCTGCGGCCGCCGTCAGTTCCATCTCTGAGCCACTAGAGGGCGCCAGAAGCGGCCGAGTTTTAACCAGCAACCGTATGGCAGTCAACGCATCAATTAATGCGCCAACATACCGCAATTGCGAGCCTTACGGCACAGCCCACGCAGTGTGTAAAATATGTGATGAGTCAAAGCTCCAGTCGACCCCGCGCCACTTTATTGCAAGTGATGAAACCAGGCGGGGAGTGAATGAAGCCTGCAGCAGCACATCTCTCATACAGCAAATCCTTCCTCCCAGGCTTCCTCTATTCCTGACACCAGCAGACAACCAGTGGTGTCAGAGAATAAAGAAAATAACTAGTGCAAATGTACAACCATTTACAGTACACCAATAACTTCCCCCTATACAACAGGAGCCATATACTTGTATACCCTATACAAGAAGGTAACTACAGAAAAAAAACTGTTTAGTCAAGTTTTTGTGACTTAGTTTAAGCCATAATAACTGTAGCTGACTGCACCCGGGTACCACATGGTAGTGTCTGTAATACCACCTCTCGCCTGAATGAATAAATAAATGAAATAATAAATGAAATAATAGAAGGGTCCAGGTAGTGAAACGACATGTTAATTTTCGGTGTCTCGTTCGCGCTGCACGTGGGGATGATTCTTGTGTTCCGTTTTCCGTCATCTTAAACTGTAAAGCTGACGCAGTTAATCTTGCCTAAAGGGAACAGCCTTCCAGATATCTCACCAGAACAAAAGTACCTTACCTCATTATAAAAGAAATGTACAGTGTGGTTGTTGAGTTTCAAGGACAATGTCTTCAAAAAGGAGATGTAGTAGGCCATAATTTCCTCATCAGAGAAGTCAAATTTATGGACAATGATGGAATTAACATGATTATTGGACAGCAAGTAATCTGGGAAGTGGAAAAGTAAAGTGTTAGGACGCAAAAAAACACCAACACTGAGTAAGCCCATAGCAACCGTTGCCTCGCTTGGATACTTACATAGAGATGTCTCATGACTTATGTTCTCAAAGAGTATGTTGAGTGTCTGAAGGAGTTGGACACAAACATACCGTCCAGATTTTTGTCGCAAGATGTTGAGAAAAAATGCAAACATGTTCTTTTCCAAAAAGAAGCTAAAAAGAAAAAAGAAATGTTAGTGGATGTATACACATTGAAAACTTCATTTAAAAAATCAAAACCAACTAAAAGGTTTAGGCTACTGTTTACCGTATCACATATGAATACATGGAAATGTAAACTCAAATGCAAAATAGCGAAGTATCTTTCTTATTACTTCAACGCTAAATAAGGCAATACTTACTCAAAAACCGAGCTGTCATTCTGATCCCCCCAGATAAGAATTTCGGTGATGGATCGAATAGTCTCGACGAGCAAATTTCTGTTGTGATCTGTCACGGTTGTGTTCTTCGTCAGGACGTGGTACATATACCTAACGAGTTAAATTAAAAACAACTATTTTGACTCACGAATACTGAAAATAAAGGTGGCGACTACCCTCATGTCAGCTGTCACAAAGTTCAAAATCTACGCGTGCCCACATGTTATGCTCCTAATTTTAACCTTAATAAGAATTCTTCCAATTAAAATATATACATACAGCTCAACTGGGAGTTTTAACTACATCAGCTAGCCGGCTAACAGATACATGAGACTCTTTAATCAAAGTAGCTGCAACTACCTTGCTAGCTAAGTAATGTCAGTTAGCTAACTAGCTAGCATTTTAGTCATAGTTTTATTGCGTTCTAAGTGTCAGGCACCAGGCAACTGACTAACCATTACTGGATAAATTTTCGTTGTCTGGCAGAGTAAAATGCTGAGAGTGCACCTAGCTAACTAGCTAGTTACCAGTTACTAGCTAGTAACCAGTTTCTTCCAAGGTTTGTAGCAACACAGCTAATTAGACAGCAAGCGTCAGGTAGCCAGCCAGCTAGCTACATGGCTAGCTTCATAACTAATTATCTCGTAGCACTTACTTCAAGTGGTCCAAAGAATGGATGTTTTTAGACTTCCCTTGCCCTCCCACCCAGCTCCTGGACCGACCGAACATGGCTGCAGGTAAATGTATTATGACACCTTTATTTAACTAGGCCAAGCGAAATAATCCATTAGGGTACGAACGGGTGTCTCTACACGAAAACATCGCTAGCAAGCTAGAGATAACTGACAACTGGGTAGTTAGCCATTCGGAAGTGCATAGAGGTGTACGAGTGTAAAGGTGGGATTTGTAGTTCAATTACTGCTTCAGTCCAAGTCAATGCAAACAATAACTGCTCCGTATAGACTCCTGCACCCACAGTTCAATTCGAACGTACGATCGGTCGTTTGTTGCGACGTCAAATGTGAGCGACATTTGTTTTTGTTCATCGTCAAACCTCCGTGAGGGATCGATTTGTATAATTTGAACGTTTCTGTAAGTAGATGTGCTCTAATAGACAGTCTGTGAAATGTGCTACCTCCGCTCTTAAATCGTTTGTTGCCTTGTCGCGCAACAAAAGCGAAACAAAACGACGCGCCGTGCAAAATGGATGTTACAGCCAGCCAACCGATTGATGCAATAACACAAGACCCACGAAGCGGAAATTTGAGTCGTGGTTGGTATGTTGCAGTTGAGGCCGTGCTAGACAACTCAAGTTCTTGAGAGAAATATTCAAGTACAGTATTTGGTATACACATTTCCTACTCCTTACGGAAAGTGCCTGGTTCGGAGCACCACTAACTGTAAACTGTCATGTCAGCTAGCCAGCTAGCCAGCCAACAGGGAGTTTGACTGGCATGTTTAAAATTCTGCAGAAGCAGCAACTGCTCGTGAAGTCAACCCGTGTGAAGGAGTGTTTGATATGCTGTACGCAGCCTACCTTTTTACTTTACACATACCAAAACTGAACGGACTGAATTCAAGATTGAAATTGTTTCGGAAACTGTCATCTCGGAGCAGGCTGTGCCCCACTGTAGTTATGACCGATCGATTCTAACCTTATTTTTCTTCAACTAATCTAACGGCAAGCTTACAATTTTATGTTGATTTTTCTTACATATCCGATTTAATGCTTCTAAAATTGTCCCGTGAGACAAGATTATATGTCTAGGATTCTATGACACACTCAATTTATTCTCAGTTAGATTCTGTTGAATCATTAATTGACGAGCTTCCATATATGTTTTATCTTGGCCTATTTTTTGTTAATGTCTTAATACTCTACTATGCCTTTCTAATGGAATACATAGTACTTAATGTAGGAATAGTATTCTTGCCAGAGGATATGGACCAAGCACTGGTGGATTTGGGTGTTCTCTCTGACCCAGCCTCTATCCCGTATGACACAGACACTGAGGTAGAGGTTTTTGAGGGATATCTGGAATAGCATTGCCATGGAGAATGTGATCCGAGCTGCCTTGCAGCTCTTTCTGGTGGAGAAGGCATCTGGAGTATTGTGTCAGAGGACTCAAGTAATAATGGGAAAAAATAATGTTAATTTTCTTTGCAACCATGAAGAAATGCTGCCCTGGTTGACTCATATTTCTTCACATAAAAAGTAAGTATGGTCCTTCCTTGTAGCAAACAGCATATTCATCAGTGCCAAAACAGTTTCAACTTACAAGGTGTATTCCTCACAGGTCCTTCAGGCCCAAAGAAGAATTTCTCCACTTGAAAACCTTCCGATTGGATGGAATTTATCCAGAGAAGGAAGAGGTGGAAAGGAAGCTCAGTTTTCCATGAAACATCACCTTGGGTTTCTTGCCGGAGAGATCATCATGAGACATCACCTGACACTGTGGATGTCATTACCACTTTCTTGCTTACTTAATTTTAGATGGGCAATCCCTGTCAGAAAGTTGCCGTGATGGTTATAATATTGGTTTATGTGCAACAGACGACACTTTAAGGCCAGTAGATGAGCTTCATCCTGTTTCAGTTTGGATTTGCAGCAGTTCTATTCATTAACAAGCACTTAACATTGGCCTTTGATTTTGGTAGAGCAGGAAAGCTGTTATGCGTGGCCTAATTCTGCATGAGTCTTTTCTAAACTAGATAATTTAGGTAAGCAATAAATTATGACAGGCAGGGTTCTGAAATTCTCAGTATTGTGCTGCTTTCTATGAGATTCTCTTTTGAACTGTACATTTGTTACATGCTGTAAATTATGTATTTGATCTGACTGATGTATTTCAGAAACCCTCAGTGAGTGTGTATATATAAACAATGAATAAAAACAATTACTTTCACTTTATGTAAATCTGAAATGGGAACAGCGGTTTTCTCTTTGTGTACCTGAGGTAAGAAATATTAGCTTGCATTCATCTGCCAAATAATGGGCTGTATTTGTATTTGATATTGAGGCTCGGCTTAAAACATTCAAAACACCATACAAAATTCACAATTTGTTTATTTTAAAAAGTTTTTTCTTTTTTTTTTTTCTTCAAAGTTGTGCGTTTTTAGATAGGCATGTATTGAAAATCAGCATTACAGAAATACTGCAACTCTAATTAAATATTTAGTGTCTTAGCCATGACAACTGCACTGTAGTATTAGACAGAGAGACACACATTTACAGCATAGCCCTTATCCTTGAGTCTTGAAGCTGAAGATGCTCAAAAAGCCCATAGGGGATACAACCATTCCACATTCTAAGAAAGAAGGGGAGAGCATTGTTAAAACTGCCATCTTGGAAGACTGCAGATGGCCACAACGTACTCCTCCTCAATTTACAGTCTATCATAATTGTATCATGCTCCATTTATTGTAATAAAGGGAAACCTTATTAAAGTCTAAACCTGCATACTGCAGACCTGACAACAACAAACAATTTAGTTATAACTAAAGAAGCTGAATATGATATAGCTGGAACTGAATGTAAAAGCCACACTAACAGAAACTACATGAAGGCCTATTAGAAAAGCTGAATAGTTTTTGCCTAGTGTAGTAAGTAATTAGGCAGTGTATCATGGAGCCACGTTTGTAAAAGTAAATAAACAATGTTCTGATAAAGAGCTTTAAACAATTTTCTTGGTAGGCGTAAGATTTATGCGCTGGAATGAAACATTAATGTTTTAACTCTTAATAAGTTACTTCAGTTACTTACTGAAGAGACTTGATGCTTGGGGAACTTCTTAAGGCGTTGCTCAGCTTCTTGGCGCCAATGTCTGTAAACTTGTTGTACTTCACACTGTTGGACGCACAAGACAATGCAATATTTTTTTTTACACTCGTGTAAATTACAGGATTAGAAGTACTATATATTTGTACTGGATAACAGGATACAAGTTCATGTGGAAGCTCTGTGTATTACATCCTATCAATTTACAGAAAGTCATTACAGGTTATATTGTTGTTTTTCATTTGTTAATCTCAGGTTCCAAGGAAAAAACAAGCAGAAAGACTGGTCTGGAGAGAAAACCGGTTTACTGTGGCATCTTCAGTAGATATCATCATGGTGTGAACAAAATGTGTCTACACAACTGTTTCATACCCATACATATATTACAAGTCTGTGTATAGACTTCCATGTGTCCTCATTTGGGACATTCAATGCTTCACTCCGTTCACATCATGTGTCTTTTAATTAGTAACACTGCATGACCCTTGTGATGCGATATGGCATTTGACCTTTAGGTAGAGATTCGGTCATGTAAACTGTCTTCACTGGCACACACACCTCATTTGCATTAATCTTTTTTTAAATAATCGCATAGCCTATATTTTAGATATACCTTATCTAATTTTACGTTACGGCAAAATATAAGATAAAATCCCGGTTATTATCTAACAATCGATAAGACTTGTTTCAGCTCAACCTGGTTATCTAGGCTACGTTCACACAATAGGTAACGGCGGATTTACGGACGCCTCTTCTTCAGCGCGCGTGCGCATGTACAATGTTGAAGCGATGTTTCGCTTTATTACAGTTCCGTGCGTTATCGAGATCATTGTCATAGAATCAACGGAACGCTACCGCAACCAGATCCAGTTGCTACAGTAAATTCCTTACCGTTATGCCCGGTAAGTGTAACGTGTGATGGCAGCACCCTTATGTAACTTAGGTAGTTCCCTTTAGTTAAGGGGAAATCTTCCCTTAAAGTGTGCACTTAATCGAAAAACACAAACTGGATTGAAAATACAAATAAAGAACAGCCTGTAACAGTGGCAATAGGTTCCCACAAGACTTTGAGGTGATTTTTAGGCGGTAGGGTCTTGGTCAGGCTTAAACCTAACACAGGAAGAAATGTTGCCCACAGTATTAATTTTAACCTTAGAAGACATGACATGGCGAAGGCTGTTTATTCTTTTCTGTTTATCCTTTTTCCTTCGTTGGGTAGTGAAGATTCCTAAGCAGGCTCCATTAGCACTGTTGTTAGTGTTGTTGCTTGTTTTATAAGAGGCTTCTGATAGAATGGTCGATGCATGTACACAAATAAAGTTTTATGCAGAATATAATGAAGTGGACTTACTCCAGGTCCAGAAGGGACTGCATGTCTGGTAAAACCAGGGCCAAGTTTTCAGCTCCACTGTCTGCTATCAGATTTCCATAGAGACTAATGGATGTGATAATGATGCAAGTGAGAAGAGAGAAAATATTAGTGCTTGTTCACTGACATTCAGTCATATGTTGACATCCAGGAACTACAGTTATAGTTCATAATTCACCAAAGCAATTATTTCAAAAGGGTCTACCTAAGGTTTTGTAGTGAGGAGACTTCTGACAGGGCCTGGGCCAGTTTCTTCAATCCAGCATCTCCAATGGAGTTCTGTGACAGACTGGTGGGAGAATGAAAGACAGAGACTATGGTAAACTTGGCTTCTGCTTCGTTATCAGCTGCCTTAAATGTTGAGTGTAAGACTTTTTGAAATGTTGTGAATAACCATCAGTACAAGTACTGAGCTCACTTCAGCATCTTCAGGGATGTTAAAGATCGCAGGACACCCGCCAGCCTTTCAGCGCCAGGGTCTCCTATTTTGTTGTTCTCCAGACTAGAAGAAAGCAATTGAAAAGCTGTTAAAACAGTCTGTAGTAGCTAGCCTTAGCATTGCTAGTCTTAGTAATGAAAATTCACACCACAGAAGTATTTCCAGAAAAATAAACCTGCTTTTTCCTGTTGAATAGTTTCTAAAGGTGTTTCATATACTGTGTTACAGAAGTACTGCCAATATATTTCATACTGTAGATATAACTACATTGCAACTGTAAACCTCTACAAGTGAAATGTTATTTAAAGGGATCCAGTCTAGTTAAATAAAAACATTTCACACTTTTTTATATTCTACCCAAAAGATACTATTTCAAAGCATTTAAACCATCCTCTATGCAAAATGTTTAACTCAGGGTTCATTTGTGGTGAAATTTGTGAGCTAAAAATTAAGCATCAAAAACTAAAAACAGATTTAGCAAATACAAAAGGAAAGAAAAGAAATAATCTTGTTGGGGGGGGGGGGACTTCTTCTTTTACAAGTCAGCGTATCCACCATTTTGCCCATACTTTTCTCCACAAAGCTTGATTTCCCAAAGCTTAGTTTTGTTAGTTTCCAATTGCATCAGAACATCATTCAGATGAACATCAACATATGCTAATGTGAAAACCCACAAAAGTGCAGATGAGACAATACAATAAGTAAATACACCACTGTGATCAAATACCCCATTGTGATCAAATACACCACTGTGATCAAATACCCCATTGTGATCAAATACACCATTGTGATCAAATACACCATTGTACATTAAGGGAGGTTCAGTTCCGCTTATTTGTTGGTTGTGATGGAGTGGTACTGTTTACCAGAGCAGAGTTTAAGAAACCAAACAGTACCCAAGATATATGGGGACCATAGTGATTTTTTGACTCAGACTCAGTTTTTGACTCTGTTGCCAAGATACAGGCCTTAGCCTGTCTTTCTGCTAAGATATCTGGTGTAGTTTTGCCTTTAGGGGGAGGCGTAGCTGAACCACACAATTATAGATCAGGTTATGCTTTTGATGGTGAATCCAAACAGCTGAGAAAGAACCAGGCCAGAGATGTTGAGTTTCTGTGACAATTTTCTTTGATGATGGTTGCTGTGTTTGCCTGCTTGAGATCTGTGCAGCTGCTGGCACAGAACCCCATGTTCTGCTCAGCTATTGGTTTCTAGGAGAGAAAGGAGGGGTGTGTTCTAGGGGGAAATGGAAAGGGTGTGGAAATCTATAAGCATCTTTACTGCTTTTGCAATGTTGAGCTCCAAGTTGTTTTCAGCACACCACATGGTCAGACAGGTTGCATCACCCCTGAAGGAGGGGTCGCCATCATCGCCTCCAAGGCAAACAAGGCACGTGTCAGCAGCAGAGTTTAATCAGCTTGGTGACAGGGTTGCTGGAGATGCACTGCTTGGTGTACAACACGTTCATGGGGGGTGTGAGTGCACAGCCTAGTGAACCTTCAGTCAGCTTCTGCCCCAGTCCAAAAGGAAGTCCTCCCTACATGGCAAATGACTACGTCAAGCGACTACACCAATAGCTGTTGAGTTATTAGAGATCTGAGCTAGAAAGCTGTTTATGTTATAAACATTATGAATATATTTTATTTTGTCTTATTTGTAAGGTTTATGTGTAGCTATTTTTTGTAGACTGTAATCAGTGGAAGATTTAGATGTTGCAGATTGGCAAGTGGCATTTAGTGTGTGTGTGTGTGTGTGTGTGTGTGTGTGTGTGGTTAATATGCCAGGCTTGCTTAAATCCTTCATTTTCCGTTCAGGTTTGGAGTTGTAGCATACCCTTCTGTACAGAGAGCCATTCTATTAACTGCCTGTTTATACTGGTGTAATCTGGAGCGGTCACACTGATGAGATGGAATGGTTTGCTATGAGCTCATAATCCGTAACTGCACAATGGGCCAATGACATTTGGTTTTCATATGGTTCAGAAAAGCATATCCAACGGATCTTGAAAAATATGTTTAATGGACATGTAGATTCAGATGCTGACCCTAATATGATCATTACTTTATCTCGGAAAACACTGTTATTAACGTGGTCCTTCTGCTTACAAACATAGGAATGCAATTGAAAATCAAACAAAAAATATTTCTTTGATGTTTTAAGACTATTGCTTAATAATGGATAATTATTATCCATTATTCACTGGATAATTATACATTATCCACTGGATAATCCAAATGCATTCATTTTTCTGGGGAATGACTTTAACAATATTAGATAAGCTAGTAGAAAAGTCTTCTCATGCACGTGACTATCACTGTCAATACTTCCCCCTGTCTGGCATCGCGGTTCCCACGGCAATCCCCCGTCTGGCTCCATGTTTTGGTTCCTGATTTAGTTTTGCTCCGCCCCTTGCTGGGTTGTTGTTATCAATTTGTGCTTCATGGTTCGTATGCTAAGTTTGTTTGTTTGTTCCTCAGTGCGTGATTTTCCTTCAAGTCTGTTCCTTTTCTGGTAAGTCCTAAGCTGTGTTCGAAATAGCCTACTACATACGGCATACTGCATACTGCACTCAGTATATACTGGATACTGCATACTGGTCCTCGTAGTAGTATGCAGTACAGTTTCCAGTATGTGACAAAAGCAAAGCATACTACGGGGTCACGTGAACGTAGCATTGCATGATGGGATGCAGTACACCACCAAGATAGCTCTGTTCGCGTACTGGAATATTTTGCGGAAGTAGTATGTCATCCGGGTAGGTTTCACGTATTGGAAAAATTCTTTTTATTCGCATACTGCATACTCATTTGGGGCCCAAGCAGTACGCCAGTAGTATGTAGTAGGCTATTTCTAACACAGCCAGAGTCTTGCTTTTGTCGACTGGGTGCTAAGTGCTCAGATTCCACCTATGTCTGTCTGTTCATTAATCTGAGCTTGACTACACACTTCAGTTCAGTCCTGAGTGCCTCCACCTGACACTAATATTCTTCCCAAATAAAACAATTTAGGCCAAGATATAATTTGGAGGATTTGGAGAGAGAAAGTAGGTATGATTCATTTATGTACAGGTGCATCTCAATAAATTAGAATATCATCAAAAAGTTAATTTATTTCAGTAATTAAATACAATAAGTGAAACTCATGTATTATATAGATTGATGACAAACAGAGTGATCTATTTCAAGTATTTCTGTTAATGTTGATGATTATGGCTTATAGCCAATGAAAACCCAAAATCATTATCTCAGAAAATTAGAATATCGGATGTCGGTATTCATGCACCTCTAGTAATAAGGAAAGAATCTGTTTCATGTGAGTATCTACCAGGATTATTTTCTAATACAAGTTGTAAAATGAGTTCTGCTTGGAAGTTCATTCAAATGCACGAGAAGGCGATTGTACACGTTATGGCTCCAATACAATCCTTGGAATAAGCTGTCAAGTATGAGCTGGGGGTGTTTAGGAGAGTACAGCAGACTACTGGTCAGAAACAGGCACTTACTCTAGATGCTGGAGAGACTGCAGTGCAGGCAGGAGCTCAACAAGGCGAGGGAAAACCTCCGGTCCTTTCTGTGGGCCCAGCCTTCGTTACGGAAAAACACAAGGCAAATTCAGTCAGCTGTGAATTATCTTGATGTTCCCAAATCCACGGAAATCGTTTTACACGTTAGCCACGAGAATCCTTTAAATGAACTTGCGCGGAGTAAAAAAAAAAAAACTTTCAAAAAAACTTTCACAGGACCAAGCAGCAGCCGGAGGGAGGATCGTGATTGGCCCGGTGAGAAGGTGATGTCATGCATGGTGTTGATGGAAAAATACGTTTCTCTTTTGCCTTTGTAGTAGGAACTGCGTGTCGCCACAATTACATTGTAAAAATAGCTGTTGTGTAAGCTAACCAAAGTACCAGTTCAGAGTTCATATATATGTAATGTTGATTAAAATTACAGCCAGAACTAAATCTGTGGAAGTTTGTTTTTCATTGAGTGCTACTTTTTGCCTTACAATAACCAGAATGCACTCTGCCCTTTGAGTACTAGCTCAGATGAAAACATAATTTTTTTTAAATGAACATAAAAGGAACACACTGGGCGATGTACACGTGACCATCTTGCGTAATATCCATTTTTTGAGGTAGGTTTTACTGTAGAAGCTTTTAAATGTGTTGCATCTCTGCTGTAACTGAATCATCAAAAAGTTCTAAATCAGAATCATCAGAGTTCTAAATCAGTAGAACTCCCCATCAACTGGATTCATTTTAACTTTGAAGGGGTGATTTCTTCTAGGGCTACATTTTGAATGAAACGCTGTGAATTGTCTGGGTGGAGAAAAAAAACAAAAAACAAAACTCACTCGAAGTCCAGCTTGTAAAGATGTCTCACTGCTGGAATGCCCTCCTCCAGAGCGGACGCAGCCCCACTGAAACAAAGTGCACAATGCATCACGATAGTCTCAAAACCTAATTACACTGCACATGCCATTCAGAGTGACAGCAGTCCATTTACAAGAAATGAGGCTACGACAGATTTCCAACTGCCTCACCCCGACGGCAGCTTCTTCTTCGTGTGGGTTTGAACGAGGAGGGCCAGGTTCTCGACGTGGCACACTTGTGATGCCTTGAATGGCTCTATAGTGAATTTGTGGATGCTGCTTTTCAAACTTAATTCGTCGCTGCTGCAATGCAAGTCCTCCCACAGGTCAACTGTATCCAAAGTCGACGCCCTGATGAATACAAACATGCACATACACGTTTGAAAATGGCAAAATGTGACCTCACTCATAAGAGGTTTACTTGGATAATAGTTACACAATTACATTAAACTCTTGCGTTTTAAGAACCAAAATCTGAAGGTTTTTGTGTCCATTACCTACAAACAATTATTTTTGTTCAAATTTTGAGGTTTTAAACAACAGCATTTCACAAAGGCACATTGTTGGTTGTTCATATTCTTAGCAAATAAGGAACAATTACACAGAATATAAATAATAAGGTTTATTATGGTTCTATACCTTGGCTATTGGACATTAAATAGTATGATCCCTCACCGGTAGGACTTGATGCAGCTCAGTACTACCATCTCTTTGAGGCCGCTGACCGGAACACACGTGTCCTGCAGGTCGGCGGAGAACATCTGCCTCGGGCCCTTGGCGTTGCGAAGGAGGTGCTCGATGACGCACGCATCCATGAGGGAGAGCTGGGCTCCGCGAAACGACAGGCCATCTGGAAGCTTCTTGACCAGGAGCTTAGCCAGCCTGCCGCTCCTGGTCTCGTACACGCAGTGAAAGAGCTCCAGCAGCTTGCCGGGAGTCAGCTCGGCCGGTTTCAGGCTCTCCAGCTGGGCCTCCACCGCCTGCCTCTTCGCCTGCGATGCGGCAGGGCTCTGCGGAAGGCCGGTGCCGGGCGGCAGGCTCTTCTGGTAGAGCAGGCCCATGGTGAACCTCTGCAGGAGGTCGTGCCATTCTCCCTGCGGCTTCCTCTTGCGGTGCTGGAGCACCGTCTGGGCCAGCAGTGTTTTTTCGCTCAGATCTTTGGACTGCACCAGAAGCAGGGCGCCGAGGAGGCTCTGCATGAAGAGGTTGGTGAAGTACGTGACCGGGGTCCCGCCAGACTGCTCACGTGGCTCACGTGCCACACGTGATTCGAGCAGCCTGCAGCCAAGCCCACGGTCCATCAGTCCTTTCGAGATCTCTTGTTCTTGGCTTAAAAGGGAACTCTGAGACTTGAATCCCTCCCAGGCCATATTGCACAGTTGCGTAAAATCCATTTTGGATCCTTGCTCCTTGGTTTGCAGGTCGAGATGCTGGTTGATCACTCCCAAGCACAAATCGGTGAGTGTCGACGGCAAGGTATCCACGTCCTGCTGCTCCAGCAAGGAGCACGTAAACCAGCACAGCAAGGGAATCGAGCACATGCTGAATATGTACTTTTGACTCTTCATTTTCCTCAACGCGCTCTCGCCCAGGGAGGCGTCTGGGAAATAATCCGACACGTACCGCTCTATGTCTGTGGATGAGAAGGGGCACAGCTCTAAAATGCTGTCCACTTTACGCAGCAGCTGGTTTAAAACGTCTTTGGGTCGACTGGCTATCAGGAGGGTGCAACCCGACAGGATCTTTCTCTGGAAGAGCCCGGAGAACAGCTGCCTCACGCTGTACCCCTCACCAGAGGCCGAGTCAGCAGGGGCCTGGAGAAGGCCTTCAAGGTCCTTCACGTCGTTGAAACTGTCAAACACCACGAGCACCTTCTCCGGGGACGACAGGACGTGCTGGAACACGGCCGACGAGTCCTGGCAGCGAGGGGAGTCGGACAGGTCGAACAGCAGACTCTTCAGGCCGTAGCTCGGCTGCGCCAGGTCCAGAACCTTGCAGTCCAGCAGGAAGATGAACTGGAACTGGGGCAGCCCCCCGCCAGACCAGTCCAGGGCCAAACGCTGGAGGAGGGTGCTCTTCCCCATGCCGGCCTTCCCCAGGACGGTGATCAAATGCTTGGATCCGGATGCACCGTCCTTGAAAACGTGGCTCCGGTCCATCGTGGCTTTCTTTCGCTCTGAATCAGAGAGCACCACCAGCTCCTTCTCCAGACACTTGTTTGCGTTCTTGCCTGTCCTAATCACAAGCTTTCGTGGCACTAGTAGTGTGTCTATGTAGTGAGGTGACGCACCCACGCAGGCCTCCCTCACGTGAGACTTCAGTCGTCCGATGTAGTCCTGGATGTGCTCTGTGCGATACAAAACACGTTTTTTTTTTTGTGCTTTGTTCGATAAGCCGGACTGCTTGAAATGCCACTTTTTTAATGTCATGGTTTGGACACAAAGATAATGATATTTTTTTTTATACTCACTTGGTATCGCTGGATTTGGCCTCTTCTTGGTTCGGTGGGGTGGGGGAGTAGAGTCGTCTGATGGCATTTTATCTGGGGTGTGACCTTAAAAGAAATAAACTAATTAATTTTTTTAAAAAAGAACAAATAAGGCATAATAATACAAGTGGTCTTGGGGTGGTTCCCCAGATATGGATTAGGTGTTGTCATGGACTTCACCATGGTTATAATGTTCACTTCTACAAAACAAAAACCACAACTAGTACTGTTTTCTTTTATTTTTTAGCACTACAGCATTTAAGTCAAATACTACTGGATTACACCCAATCCGGAAAAAAGGATTGTTTTTTAACACAGCGATCCTCACAGCTTCCTCTATTGGTACGTTGTATGCATGTACGCAGGTATATCACACTGAGCTCACCTTTCGGAGGTGATAGGGGAGTGAGGGGTGATGGGAACCAACCCCTGCTTGCGGTGTCTGATAAAGAGCTTGTAGGCTGGGCAGACATGCTGAGCTCAAGAGGGGCAACTGCACCATCCGCTGAAAGAGGAGGGGACAGATACAGCACATGATTAACGCACATTACCCCATGCAAAATGGCTGTCCTATACACTATAATGGATCAATAGGAAAAAAACGGTATAAACTAACATTTACTGGAGACACTGCCTGGCTGTTTATTTAATCACTACAAGTTTGGGTTAAGGATGATGTTATGACAAGGCATCTTAAACTGAAAGAAGAAATGGAGCAAAGAATTTCGTCACTCATGCACTGATTTTAGATTTATGACTTCATGATGAACTAAACCTGAAGTAATGAACTAATGAGCCTCCCTGCTCAGGTAATTTAAATGGCCTTGATGCAAAGAAATAGTCAGTAATACGAGCTCCTCCACTTACCTGGGGAAAGTGGCAACACATGTGGTATTGTACTTAGAGACTGTGGCGAAACTGTGGAGTTACACAGCAAATTAGTTACTGTTACAGGTACTGTTACAACATAAGATGTGCTTGGAGAGGTGGTACTGACTCACCCAGTACGTAAGTGGGCACCATTTGATGGGACAGGTGATTAAAAGTCTGTATGATTTGTAGTGCTGGTCCACCTAAGAGGTTACAACACACGCGCACACAAACGCCATCAGACAACTGTCAAAATCGAGTTAATTGACTGCTAATATTCCTACGGATGTTGCGATATATTACCACCAGATGGCAGAAAAGAAGCACTGTCGAGAGCGGTGGTTGTGGCGATGGCGAAAGGAACCTGCACGACCTGCTGGGGTATCGTGCACGCAGTGGGCTGGAAACTCCCCTCGTAGCGTGTCATGTTGCCGTCTGAGTAATTCACTGTTGCCGGTGGGTCTAAAGCGACGAGACAGGGGGGCACTTTCGATTTAAACAAAGCACGAGTGTGAAATTAATATACACGAAAGAAAATCTTTCTATGGCGTTTGCTGGCTCGGTGTTTTCTGATTGGCAAGATACACCTAACGCAGTTTTAAAGTACTTGGAAAAGCGCTCAATGAAAAATCTCAAATCTCAAAAAACTCAATGAAAGTGATTAAAAAGTAGTTACCTCCTGAGTTACCATCTTTACTGAGTTTAAGGCGGGATGGTTTCTTTGTTGGTCTTTTATCTGCTGGCGAGAACCATGCACAAAATCATTCTTTATTCATTAACAACACGTTTGCCAAACCCTAGGGCGTAGGAGTGAACCCCAACCAACAGTCAGACCCCTATCTGGAGACCGGGACAGTTTGGTGATTTCCGTGTTAAACCTGGACGTTCACTGATGAGTCTGTGCACCAAATACGGATTGGTGCTAACGGGTCGCCAAAAGGAGGATGGGTTCCCTTTTGAGTCTTGGTCCTCCCAAAGTTTCTTCCTATATTCCCGCCATTTTAAGGAGTTTTTCCTTGCCACTGTCGCCTTTGGCTTGCTCATTAGGGATCTGGACCCATACAATTTGTAAAGCTGCTTTGTGACAACATGTGTTGTAAAAAGCTCTATATAAATAAATTTGACTTTGACTTTGACTGACTCTGTTCAGCTCCGATTCGGCAGGGGAATCATCTAACGTGCCCGGCTCCGGACACTTTAATTCTGGGGTTGGAAAGCTCTGATTTAAGAAGAGCTGAAAAAAAGATGATCCCTTACATCGCCGTTTTCTGGTTTGAATTTTTCGGTCTTCACGTACCGACGTCGGTTTATCGTCCGATTCATCTGTTATTGAAAAGAAGGAAGGACAACAGTCACACAACAGACGAAATGTAGTAAAGCTACACAGACTGGTATTACACGTTGCTTGTTAATTAGGGAATATTTACGTTATTTTCCATCAATGACTAATCTTTTCTCAAAATCTAACTGAATTAAGATACCGGACATTTAGTTCGTTTATATAGCCTACTTAGCTTAATTACATGCTCTACTCAATACTTCACTAAACATGATGAAGAATACGCCTTAAGTGCGTAAACGGTCCCTATAGGCTTACCCGAGATATCAAAGACGTCGTCGGAAAAACAGAAATCTGATGTAAAACAGAAATGCATGACACCAAATTATGTTTGAATTGCTTAATTACACAGCCCATTTGTAATTTCGTATTTGTGTGTACAACGAGGACAACTGACCGAAAGACTCATCAAATCCAGGAGAGCTGAGATCAATTGTGTCAATGTAGGCCGAGAATAACGTATCTGTTAAAATGGTAAGAAATAGTTAGCCTAAATAAGTTCATTATTTGTTATATTTGAAGGCGCTAAAAGGATTACTTTCTATTTTATACACCATCTGGTATAAAAAAACATCTGTCCTATAAAATATGGTTCTGTCGCTCACCTGGTATGAGGTCGAATATACTTGGGTCGGCATTTTCGTCATTTTCTACAATCATATAAGATACAAAACAAATCTAAACTGATATTCTTGGTGCAATGGCTAGACACAAAGTTAGACTAAGCCCTAATCCCCAGATGCACCAACAACAGAAACAGCATACGCGGAGATACATGGAAGTAATGAAAAACGTGTTTACGCGCACATTTATGTATAAAACGAACACAACGCAAAATTATAAATATTACACAGGTGGGAAAGCACGCAACAAACCATGATTAACGAAACCGTTTTTTCCTACGTTTTTATTTTGTAATAAAACATTAGCGCTTAAGCATAATTTAAACAGAGGCTAATTTGTAAGATTTAATATTACCTATATCAGAGTGCAGATCCATCTTATCTTTCAAATGTTTCACTCCATAATACGATGCTCCACTTTATTTAAAGAAGAGTTGTGTGGATGTTCAGCACTTGTCCTCAGATAACACGAGCGCAGCATTGTTTGGGGCACGCAGCTGCGAGCCTTCATCTTAAGTTTGGTTTTACTTTCACAATTTAATTTTAGCATGCGCGCACACAGGACTCTAGCAATCCTTCATATTCTAAAGAAACAAATGATTTTGATACGTAGACAAAACTATAGTGCATTGACATCTTCTAGCGTTATTTCAAAGGTCTTTTAAAACGTTGTTTTATGGCTGTTTTTATGGTAATCTAAAGATTCTAAGTGGATAATCCAGCCTCACGAGGAAATATTTTAGCTACATGGAACTGACCACACAACAGTGAGCTCTGGCATAAGGCTAAAACCAAAACACGTTTCCCAGTGCCACACCCTCTGGCTCGCTTCGGTGTTTGCCATGATTTCTTGGAAAAGGTGCTGTTTAAAAGAACTGGTTGCTGTGAAACCCCACATAAAATCCTAATCTAAAAACCCAAAAGAGGTTCAGAAGAGCCTTGGAGTGTTGCTGTTTTATTATTATCTAATCTCGGTGCCACCAGGACATTATGCCTGCAAGTTGCTTTTAGGTAAGCGTTGCTACTGCAGTAACGCACCTGTAAGTCTTCCAGCATGTAAACTATTGTCATGGAGACATGTTTAAAAAAAAACAAACAAAAAAAAGAATAAAAAATGGCAGCTCTGTACAGGGAGCCTGTTCCTTTTGAGATGCAATGCCCTGGTGGCAACTTTTTTCCAGTGGTAAATATCATTCTGGTGATTGCAGATTGGAATTGGGTACCATTTAAAACATTCCATCCTAGGAAACTGCATCAACATGAAATACGTACCTGACACGATACTTTTATATGCTCTAAAATAATGGACAAGCAGTAGTTCTCCCAAACATAGACCAGGAACAAACACAGAACATACCACTGATGTCAGGCCCGGGGTCCTTCTTCTCCACAGACATGGAGAAAAGGATTCCCTTGCTGACCTCCCATTTCTGCCAGATGGGAAGCGCTAGCTTCCTGGCCAGGTCATCCGCCTCAGCCGGGCTCCCGTGGCCAGAGTCGGCATCCCGAAACAGGGATCGGTAGTACTGCTCGGAGAACACCTGAGCCTCCAGCAGCTGGGTGAGCAGAGAAGGAAGCAGGCCGGAACCAGCCTCCTCTAGAATCCTCCTGACCTCCGAGAGAACGTCGTGGAAGGGAACCATATCCTGGCAGTCCCGGGAGGGAAGCTCATCTCAGATCTTCACGGCTCCACAGAGGCACGTGGTACGTTCTGCAAAGGCACCTCGGCACCTCGCCCTGCACCGTGAGTCACTAAGCCATAATCAAAGATCAGCAGCGTTTCATTCTTGCCTTGTAGGAAAGCGGACGGTTTCACATGTGCTTTTCCCAAATAACACCACAAAGCGATGATATGCTGTGTAGATGAATCTGAAGAGAACAGTTCCATCTCACTTCACTTTTATTTTTTTTTTTTTAAAAAACTAGGAATTCGCACAGAGGAGAAGTAGGCGGTTCAAATCCATCACACCGATCGCCTGCTGGATGCTAGCTAAGTTTCCCAAGGCCACAGAGCCGATCTCAGAGCAGAGCTACACCGATCTCACAGCTATACAATTAACAATTAATAAAACCCTGAAACACCCTCCTAGCTACCAGTGTGAGGGAGGAAAACAAAACAAACATGAACAAGACATGTTTGTTCAGGCCCAGACAATGCGAAACAATGTCTTTTTTTTTTCTTCTTGCAGTGGCGGTTTACTATAAATCATGTGACAAATCCATAGAGATATCAGTTAAACACAGCGACTTGCTGCTATCTAAATGAACTTGACACCACACACAAGCATTTGTGACAACAATTTTAGATTACATTAAATTCACATTCACTTTCCCATTTACTCATACATATCACATTTATGATTGATCAATTCATGATTCATCAATTTATGATGCATCAATTTGTATATTATTGTTCCTCATGTGGAATAGACGTAGAAGCCATTATTAGCATAACAGCATAATTAATGGCCATTATTAGAATAAGCGGATTAGGCTCACACAGTGGGCATTACCAAATTAATTTCTTTTAGTGGATCAGGATGATTAATTTGTTCCTCCTGATTCTCTCAAAAATACAAAGTGTAAAATGCAGTTATTCTGTTATACCTCCAAGCTGGGACCACTGTAACGGGCACTTTAGCTTTGAACACAGGAGATGCATCTAGGGAAGCAGCAGGTACGTATCTCACGTCTTCTGTAAAGACGGCTAATCTTGTTCCTGGACACAGCATCACTGAACTTCATTTATAGATCTGTGTTACTGGTGGATACTGAAATAGACGACTGAAAACGAGAAAGCATTTTGACAGAAACAAACTACTTGTAAGCTAAATCTCTTACAAAGCGGTTATTATTAAGTATGGTTATTATTAAGCACAGAGTTATTATTCTATATTTTACCGCACACCCAGCATCACTGGGTGTTCTTTCCAGCTTTTAGCATATACCTTTGGTTTGGTTTCACATGATGAACAGGCCCCTCAGTCAGCTTGACCAGTGGCTGGTCAGGTACCTAGTGAGGTCTTTCCAGTGGAACACCTACCAGCAGACCTACCAGAGTACAGCTCAACAAAGTGTTCAGACTATTCAGTCTGCTAAGTAAACCCCAATACCTTAACTGTGTCCACACTACTCGCAATCTGCTTAGTAAAGACGTTAACAGTGTTCATACCGTTTCCAGAGAGTGAAAGCCAGAAATGAACACACATTTTGGAAGAATAACAGATTAATAATAAACAATGTTTATTTTAGGTGTGTAGAAAACAATACATCTGTTAAGGAAAGATTGTGACAGGCGGCAATTGAATATCTATTATACAAATCAAGGCGACAGGACTCTCCCTCTGATGGCCATTCAGCTCCACTCGACGGATGAAGAGATCTAGTCTGCACTTGCATCTGTTGCAAAATTGGACGCACAATAATGTTTTATACCTGTGAAAAGACAAAGGGGATTGTGTTGGGGGAGAGAAGGAGCAGACAAACACACAGGAAATGATTTTTAGTGACACTTCGAGAGGGGAAAACTTTTTTTATGTGGGTTGGTCCCAGATTTGTAATGGAATATGTCCAGATGTTCAAAGGAGGAGTTATTGAATGGTCACCCACACACATCCTGCATGTTCTAGTTCTGTTTTCTCTGGCAAACCATTTCTCTATAATTTCTCTACAATTCATAATGTGTTGCTATATAAAACACCATTTCTCCCTAATCTCCATTCCTCTGTATATCTTGTATATGTCTGTCTTCTAGAACTATGTGCATTGAGCTATACTTTGGAGATACTCATTCATTCATTATCCGTACCGCTTATTCCCGCTAGTCGGGGTCACGGGGGGGCTGGAGCCAATCCCAGCATCTCCGGGCGAAGGCAGGGTACACCATGGGCAGCTCGCCAGTCCACCACATGGCCAACACGCACACACACACTCACACCTACGGGCAATCTAGAGTGACCAATCAACCTAAGATGCATGTCTTTGGACTGTGGGAGGAAACTGGAGTACCCGGAGAAAACCCACGCAGGCACAGGGAGAACATGCAAACTCCACACAGAGCAGCCCAGACCGAGAATCGAACCCAGACCGCCTTGCTGTGAGGCGACAGTGCTAACCACCACACCACCATGCCGCCGACTTTGGAGATACTGTACATTCAAAAAGCAGGTCAGTCACTGCTGACAACAGCTGTGTAAGACATTTTGGCCACAGTGTGAAGCATGCTTACAGGCCTCCATAAAAACAACTACGTATTTTAAAGGCATGTTGTAGCTGCACTAACTGTAATGACCGTAGTATCATCAGGGTCTCTTAACTGGACTCAGAGAAAGGGGCTATATCTACGTTCTATGCTACTCCCTGTGATGTTTCACTGAGTTGCACCAAAGAACCGTCCCAGTACATACAGTCTTCACAAAAAGCTGCGGTTTACACCCAATTTTCAATTTTAAAAACTTGACGACGCTATCAGACATTATTTCAAAGAACTACAATGCCAAAAGTAGTAGGTTTTTCTTGTAATTTTCACATTTTTTAAAGGTTAGTGCCACATGTTCTAGAACAGGAAAATTCCTAGTGGATACTATAATAAAAAATGTCAGAAAATGGCACCACAGGTGTCAGAATACATGTGCTGTCAGAGCTGCTATATTCTCATGACAGAACTGGACATGAGTCTTCTGAGCTTATGTTGTCCGTCTCTTAGATCTAGTGAGACTTCATTCATTTAGTATTTATTTACATCTTTTATTTGGACATGTTCACGTTTAATATGGACTCTTAGCACTATTTTTGTTTTAAATATTTCATTTTTACTACTTTGTTCAAATCAACTGTTTTGAATGTACCCTTTTCTGTTTAACCAATGATTTTACTTATCAGTGCAATAACTTATGTACAGCATGTTGAGCTGACACTGTTCATGAAGAGTTTTATAAAGCAAACCTGCCATGCTCGAACATCCAAACACAGGACACAGTGAGTCACAAATTCTTAAAATGCAACATACTGATAAATTGTGTTATTTTATTCTCAGTTCCTCCTCTGAAGTTCTGAATATATAGAGAGAGATGCTATCTGAAATGGTGAACAAGTCTGATGGGGTGAAAGAGGAAGTAAGAAACTGCATGTAAAATTCTTACAGAGCTGCCCACATAGGAACTCTGCAGTTACCCCGTAAACAGCTCATCATTTAGACTGTGGACAATACTGCAGAATTCGAATTCTGGAATTAGGATTCAATGGAATGTTGGCAGATTAATTAAGGTTCATAGGACAAGTGATCACAGAGTGTTCACAATTGATCCTGACCAGAACATATTAACATAATCTCCCACTAGACCAACCTGACATCTGTTGCAAACGTGATCTAGTGCTCTTGCACTTACACTAACTGGTGCATAAGGAGGGTCTGAAACCTCTGCAGGGTTCCCTCCCAACTGGGCTGGGTCACAACGCTCCTGCTCCTTAACAGATCTGCCTAATGAACCCTCGCAGATTCAAAGCGAACAGCTAGGTCAGCTCCGCATTCACCTGTATCTGCACTACCTAGTGCACTACTGCATCCAGTGCACTACTGTATCCAGTGCCTTTATACTTGAGATTAAACTTTACTTCACTATGACCACATTGTCTCTTGGTCAGCATTTAAGATGTTAAAAGTATGCTGTCTTCACAGTGGAGCGCATAACAGCAATCAACACACCCCATTACCCACTGCATGCTTTGTAGTGTCGTGTCCTTAGATTGTTTAATTTAATTCACAGAGATTGTACAGTTTATTAATGCCGTTGTATTTCCTGACGCATCGTTGTCTGCTGCTGTGTTGGTAAATGCAGAAGAGCGACAAAATCCTGTTCCTCCGCATATTTGAGAGATGGAATGACAACAAAAGGTGACCTTGACAAATGCTGAACTGTTCTGTTAACCAAAGTACATTGTGCTTTCATGGACACAATGAACAAAACAGAAAGGAATAAAAGGAATCTGTGTGCTACAGTAATGCTGGATTTGCAGAAGGCTTCTGATACTGTTGATAGCTGAATAAGATAAAGACGTGAGTGATGCTACTGTCTGATGGGTGGCTTCATGTGTCACAGGACAGAAACATCAGGTTGGTAGAGGAAGTATGATGTCTTTGACTAGATGTATTAGATGCAGGGTTCCCTGAGGAAATCTTTTTTTAGGGCCACTGTTCTTCCATTTTATAGGTTGATGATTTAAAATCCGTATGGTCATGTGAGCAACGTTTTAATGCAAAATGATTCTGCACAACTGTTTTCCCATAAAGACAAGAGCATAGTGGAATGGAGTGAAGAGCATTGAGAGAAGAAGTTTAGGAAGTTAGGTGGATGTCTAAGATGAGGTCGTCACTTCATTTTGGGGAAACAGAATCTGTGGGGTACAAAAAATATTGAGCTGGAAGGATCCATGTTGGACAGTTATGGAGGGGAGATTCAAGCAGATATTGTTTGGTCTAAGTTTAATCTAAGGGTTTGTTTTCTTGACAGAATTTTAGTTCAGATTGGAACGTTTCCAGATTGGAAATAAATGGTTAAAAATATTAAAATGTCTAATAAAAATGTCTAAAAATGTTTTTCTTTAAACTGTAACAGCAAAAGCTGACAGTTCTATTTTTGTAAGTTCACTTTTGATGTTTGTACCTGCTGGTCCTATAGTTTGCCAGGACATACGACAGGTAAGTACCTACACTGTTGAGTAGCTAGCAGGAAAGAAAGGTATTTTCCCCCCCTCTCTGAGGACCAAGGTGACTTTCCATATCTCCCATCACTGACAGTCATTTCAGAAACGCTTCTCAGAACAGATGTGCTTTGTGGAACCACAAACAATTAACTGCTCTGTGCCACACACCCCACATTAGATCGTTACGGTTTGGTGTCTGGTCTGCTAAAGGCACAGATGAAGTCAGGAATTTTTTATTAAAGTTGTTTCATTTACAGATACACTAGGCTTTTGTTTTCCTTCTAGACTGCACAATCATGCAGGCCCCACTGGCCTGCCAGCAAGTACACACGTTTACACACACACACACACACACACACACACACACACACACACGACATCATGACAACAGCAGAAAATGACACATGACATCATAACTGCAGAAAATCACATGACATCATAACTGCAGAAAATTGAAGGCATATTTGAAGGCCAGTGACATCACAGATCTGTCCACACACTTTCAGTGACACTGATTTCATTATATAGTGGAGACTATACATTGTGTGTGACTAATATTTTAATATGGTTCTGAAACAACAACTTGCACTTTCAACTAAATGCCTAGTTCTCCCTCTAGGCGACTCACAGGCTCCTAATAAGAAATACACCCTCTTTTCATGTTTGTCCAAGCGCAATTTAATTTAATCAGCAACCAGAGACTATACAGGTGCTGGTCAAAAAACTAGAATATCATGAAAAAGTTTATTTATTTCAGTAATTCCATTGAAAAAGTGAAACTTGTATATTATACTCATTCATTACACACATACTGATATATTTCAAGTGCTAATTTCTTTTAATTTGATGATTATAAACTCACAACTAATGAAAACCCCAAATTCAGTATCACTTCTAAACCAAATAAAGTTGGTCAAGTCTTTAAATCACAGAAAGCAAAAGTGGCTAAAGTTGACGTGTTTCAGATAGGCTATCACCATCATAGTTTTTATTTTGTGGTTGTACAGGGTGTCCTGTAAACTTGCTTGTTTATTGAGAAATAACGAACATACCACACATGCAGCTACAGATGCTCCATTTAAACATAAACGAACATGCCACACATGCGGCTACACGTGCTCCATTTAAACATAAACGAACATAAGCACCGTCACAGCGTTAATGAGATAATGTATACCGATCTTGACATGGAGAAAAACTATGGGGAGTTGAGGCAAACTGAAGAGTCATTAGAATGCAAAACAAGTGCATTGAGGCACATGTCATGAGTACCGTGTTTATTGTTATTTAATATTCACCATTTCGTTTAACCAAGTTGTCCTGGGTGATGAATAGCTAAGAGTTACTTGTTTCTTGTCGTGACCCAAGTTATATTTTAATATATCTAGCCCTGGTTCAATTTATTATTTTGACCTTTGTTTCGTCATACTGTATCTGAGTTTTGTTGTATGGTTGTGTTTTAAAGATAAAATTGCAAATGACAATAATTTTTTAAGTTAAAGATCTGTTGCTGATTACAACAGAGTGTACAATGTGGCGATGAGCTCAAACATTTTTTGGAAGGTCTTTAAGAAGTCTTAAAACGGTACTGAAATGAATTTCAGTATTCCTGCATATATACCCTGTTATATCTTATATTTGTAAACAGCCAACTCGCTACCTTCCACCATTTTTTTCTCTGCTCCGAACGCCTCCGCTGCACCTGTTGAATTATGGGATAGGACAGTATGTTGCAATCACATGCTTCAAAATTGCGCCCGATTCAGTAAGCAATCTGGGTACTTTTCACTTGCTGTTTAATGCATACTGCGTATTCGGACATTCCACCTGTCATCACGTACCGCTTTGCCGTACTGAATAGAAGGGAAGTACGGCATTTCAGCCGGAGCCCCAGTCTAGTTCTGTTGGCAATCATGGGGAAGACTGCTGACTTGACAGTTGTCCAAAAGACGACCGTTAATACCGTACACAAGCAGGGCATGAGAACAAAGGTCATTGCTAAAGAGTCTGGCTGTTCACAGAGCTCTGTGTCCAAGCACAATAATAGAGGTGAAGGGAAGGTAAAGGTGTGGTGGAAAAAAGTGTACAAGCAATATGGACAGCAGCACCCTGGAGAGGATTGTGGAACAAAACCCATTAGAAAATGTGGGGGTGATTCACAAAGACTGGACTGCAGCTGGAGTCAGTGCTTCAAGAACCACCACACACAGGCGTATGTAAGACGTGGGGCTCAGCTGCCGCATTCCTTGTGTCAAGCCACTCTTGACCAAGAGACAGCGTCAGAAGCGTCTCGCCTGGGCTAAAGACAGAAAGGACTGGACTGCTGCTGAGTGGTCCAAAGTTATGTTCTCTCATGAGAGTACATTTTGCAAGGAAATCAAGGTCCCAGAGTCTGGAGGAAGAGAGGAGAGGCACAGAAGCGACGCTGCTTGAGGTCCAGTGTAACGTTTCCACAGTTTGGGGTGCCGTGTCATCTGCTGGAGTTGGTCCACTGTTTTCTGAGGTCCAAGGTCAACACAGCCGTCTACCAGGACGTTTTAGAGCACTTCATGCTTCCTGTTGCAGACCAACTTTATGGAGATGCAGATTTCATTTTCCACAGTGCCAAAGCCACCAGTGCCTGGTTTAAGGACCATGGCAAACACGCCTGACCTCAACCCCATAGAAAATCTATGGGGTATTGTGAAGAGGAAAATGCAATACGCCAGACCCAACAATGCAGAAGAGCTACAGGCTGTCAGAGCCACCTGGGCTCTCATAACACCTGAGCAGGGCCACAGACTGGTGGAATCTGTGCCACACCGCACTGCTGCAGTAATTCAGGCAAAAGTACTGAGTGCTGTACATGCTCACACTTTTCATGTTCATACTTTTCAGATGGCCAGCATTTCTAAAAATATTTCTGAGACACTGAATTTGGGGTATTCATTAGTTGTCAGTTATAATCATCAAACTAAAAGAAATAAACACTTGAAACATATCAGTCTGTGTGTAATGAGTATAATATACAAGTTTCACTTTTTCAACTTTTTCATGATATTCTAATTTTATGACCAGCACCTGTACTTCCAATTTGGGTTTTCCTTCCAAAACATGCTTCAATCTTCACCAAAGGGTCAAAGCCTTTTCCCCCCAAAATGATCCCCAAATTATTCTGTGAAATCAGTCAAATGTATGAATTTGGAGAATCCCAGAGTATGTGCTCACGTCAGGCCTGGAAGCATAGCTGGGATTACCACAGTTTATCATGCTATTTTGAGATCATGTCAGACTTGGCTGCAACAGAGGAATGTAACAGGCCTGGACTACTGCATCAGTAGAATCCCTCAAGCACAGGAAACCAAGTGAACAGGAAACCAAGCGGAACCCAAAAACGTCAGACATATATTTGCAGATATGTAAACCACATGAAAAACACACTGCTAACACATGTCCTGTTTATTCCTGTGAGGCACAGTGCTAATATTTTTTATTATTAATATTGGAAACAGTGTCTGCGCTTTAGTGCTAATCGGTTGGTCTGACTGGACCCCCAAGCCATGTCTGATGAGGAGCTATGCACTCAATAACGCTGGTGGACAGAATGGGTGTCCAATATGATATGAGCTTCTGAACTGGCTAACGTTTTCAAACAAGTCTGGCCAAAGTACAACCAAAGGACTTTGACTAAGTGGCTACTGATATAAACATTTATGCTACATACTACCTGCTAGGATACAGCTTCACCCAGAGTGAGTTTTGACGAGATGAAAACAGAAGCAGGTAGAAGCAGCAGTTCTCTCTAAAAGAACTGAATGAGGAACTGAGATGAAGATCTATTCAGAAAAAAAACCAAACATTTAGTTACATCTGAGAATAACTTCCCTGCTGCTAAAAACCAAGCAGGAAACAAATGAACAAGGGAAAATAAAATAAAATAAAAGACATTAAATGTGATCAGAACTAACAAAAGACACAGAAGCAAGATGCAGCTTGACCGTAGACTGTTCTGGAGAGTAAGAGTTACTCACTGATGGAACATTCTCTTTGTTCCATTAGAGCTTCCCCGTGTTCTAGAATGCCTTGTCACAACTGAAGAGAGCCAACTTTGCTTCTTGCACTGAGCTGCATTCCGTATCTGGGTAAACATCCTTTAGTTAGATTGCATTTTTATCTTTTATTAAAACGTGTCTTTCATGGTTGCCCGTAAGAGATCAAATTTCTTCTCCACACACACATCGCCACATGTGTAGTTGCAATCTTCATTACAGGTGCAACAAACGGTTTCTCAAATTACGTCTAGTATGTATGTGAAATGTTGGATCAAGTAGTGTTAAGGAAAGGTCACAGAGAAAGGTACTCTACCATATCTGCTGTTGTTTATAATAACCATAAAAACTAGACAAGGCTTGTCTAGTTGTACGAGAACAGCTGTGAGAATGGATGTGGGAGAAATACGTGGATGCGTGAGATACACACGGAAGGCTGCGTTTTCTGTAAGCAGAGAGCAGCGCGAGGAAGACGATCACTCCATGAACCTGAGGGAAACCTGTAGGCAGACCTCCCAAGATCGGACCAAGTCGTGATCCTCAGCCATTGTTATAACGTGGAATGCCATGGGTGTAGGCCCGAATGTGTCCTGTTTGCACACACAGTGATGACTCAAGCTTCCCTTACGGCTGCAGGCAATGGCAGCATGTTACCCCCCTGCTAAATGTCCGTCTGGAGACGCTTCTTCTATATAATACACCGATTTCAGGGAGCAGGAAGCAGAATCAACCAAAGTGTAAAGTGTGTGAGGATAGTTTGAGTTCGAGTACGGTGTCAGAAAAAGAACTGTTCCAAGGAGAAATGTGTCCCAAGATCAAGAAAAATTGCTTGACAAAGTTTATTTAGAAGCTCTAATATTTGTTGGGTTTTTTGTGCACTCCTGAAACATTTATATGAAAATAAATGTGCATGCACACACGTCTGGCTTTTCAGCAATACGACTGTGTGTGCATTCTGCGTGTGATGACGGAGCAAATGTTCAGGCTTGCTTGACCCAAATTGGCATAGACCCATGCAAAAGAAAGGACTCAGTCAGAGAATGAGGAAACGTGTGTGCAGGTATTTGGTCTTACCCTGCACTATGGTCTGACAGGCCTTGGCTGCAGGAGAGACTGGCACCTCACTCAGGAAAGACTTTCCCTGGTCACAGCTTCTCCCTTTAAAAATACACATATGAGATCCAAAATGAGGAACCGGTCATAAAAACAGAACTAGAAACTGCTGGCAACAGACTCCTTTCTCCCACATTCCAAGTACGGTGTTTTGGTTTAATGGTGTTTTGGTTTTATGGTGTTGTTTTTTGTTTTGGTTTGTTTTTTTGTTTTTTTTCCTTCCAACCTTTGGATCTCACGGTGCTAAGGCATACCAAAGTCGCCTACCAGGAAGCGCTCGTGTGCCAAAAACACTGTGGAAACCACCACTGACGCTGCTACAGCGCGTGCTCTTTGGTCCCTCCCTCGTGTTTGTGCGCGGCTCAGAGATCTGGCGTACCTATCCGCGGGTCCAGGGGTAGTTGGCCCAGCAGTGGCAGGCCCAGCTCCTCACACATCCTCTGGGCCCCTCCCGTGGTTGGAGGGAAGATCTGGGACGTATTCTGAAAGGGAGGTGTATCTTGCTGAAACCAATCACTTTTATTTTTTATAACATCAGTTAAGACATATTTATGGTGCTTCTTACAGGGAGTTTCACAAGATTACAACAAATTACTTATCATTATGTTTTACTGTTTTGTATTACTATGGCCCACAATGCTGCATCTAAAGGAGCTCTTATAACCCTCACCAGGAGTAAAAAGCTATCGTGTGTGTGTGTGTGTGTGTGTGTGTATGGAGACTTGCCTTGCATTTTGGACACACAAAGGCACTCATGTTCTCCACCACCCCGATGATGGGCAGCTTAACCTTCTGACAGAATCTGATCTCTTTTCTCACATCCTGCAGTGACACTTCCTGATTCAAGAAAAAGCACCAGAAACCAGGTCAAATCAGGCCTCAATCCAGTCACAGCAAAGCAGCTACGCATCGTCCTACAGCCAGTTCCATTTGGAAAACGCGTTAGAGACGATATTGGGCACGGAGTGGTGTTGAAATTAATTAGTTAATTATGAAAATTTATTTTTTACAAAATGCAGAATCAACATAACCACTTTGCGGAACCGATGCTCCGGCAATGCGTCACAGAATAAATCTTTTGGAAAAGGAACGACAACTTTCAGAAGAATTTGTTAATCAAAAACAGAAGTTTGCTCATCCGCACATTGTGGAACTCTACTGAGGCTGAACAGCGTAAAGAGATTCAGACCGTACCAACCGGTTTGTGGGGGGCGTAGTTGAGCCAGAGAGCTGCAGAGACACTGTGAGGAAACCCCAATCTCACACTTGTGCCTTGCTCTTTGTGTGTCCTTTACACTCTCAACCTCTTTCACACCACCACCTCTTTCCACTGAGCCACTGACTCTGTGTACTGTAAAGAAATCTGCTCTCTCCAACCAAACTTGACCTGGTGTCTGCAGGATTGTGTGTTCATATGTACAGCAGAGCAGCAGGTCTCAGTGCCAAACCTCTGTAAACCAACACGCCCAGTTTAGCTTCGTGGGCGTTCTTTAAAACAATCAAGCACTCGTAGTTGGTGGTTTCTATTGAGATTTGTGTGTGTGTGTTTACCTGAGGTGTGGTTATGATGACTGCTCCGTCGATGCCAGCGCCGCTGAGGTACTGCACCACAGACAGGTGCTCGTCAGACGTGCCTGGAGGTGTGTCGACTATGAGATAGTCGATCTCGCCCCAGTCCACATCCCTCAGGAACTGCTTTATCATGCCTACACTCAACCCAACACACAGCAAACCAACCACCACCACAAACACCACCACTCTGTACTCAACCCCTCCACTCACCAAACCAGCAAACACATCACCGTCTGTGCTTACGCTCACTAAAGCTTAACTCAGACCATGACAGTTTTGAACGAGCTGAAATGCATGTCATTACAGGTCGGAAGCACTGAATTTCTACGTTCCCGGAAATGACCGAAACTCTGTTTCTGGAACATATAACTCCAACAGATCTCTTACAGGTCAGCCAAAAGAAATTGGCATAAATAAATAAATAAATAAACAGAATAGTCCTAGAGAAATAAAAAAAAACATTTCTGTGCAACTGATCTTCCTCAAAATCAATACCACCTCCCATAAACCAAAGGTAAATTCTCCACGCCACACTCCCTTCCCTTTGAGCAGGCCTATTGCAGGACACGCATCCTGTAGACGCCCTCCGGGCAGGACAAGGGAGTCCACGTTACACGAGGTTAGCTCGATCCCAGACCGAATGTTCATATGAAATAAACCTGATGTAGCCAGAAAAGCCAACATCCATGCAAGTGCTCAGGAAGGCAAGGGTGGAGCAGAACAGTCGCTGCACCGCCACAGTGCCACTTGTGCTGTCGCTTCAACGAGCCATCGCACAACATTCGGTCGCAAACGAGGAACGTGTGCTTTGATCTCACGCATGGCAAGAATTTAGAGAAGAGGGGTCCACACTGCACTCTACCATTCGGCACACAACAATGTCAGCAACCGCCACGGTTGCCGTGGGGGGCAGCTGAGGTGAAGGGGAAGTGCATGATCTACCCACGTCCCTCCCAGAGCTCACAGGCCATGTGATACAGGCATAAAGATAGACAGCTTTAACGCAGGCCTGGAGGAACTGAAACCTGCGCACACGTCTAAACGTGGCACTCAGCAGGAACCGTGAACTGTTTAAACACGTATCCTGCTAAATAACAAAAATGCACCTTCTGTATCTGTTAAAATGGTTCTCTGAGAACGCAAGTAAAAATTCAACCTGACCTGGGAACACGTCTGTGAATTGGTGTATCTTTAACGTACTGGAGTTAACGCAGTAATTCATTAGCTAGCGAGAGTAGACGCCATACACACCGTTTTTCTTTGGGCCCCTCCAGATGACAGCATCGTCGGGACTGCCGAGCAGGAAGCCAATGGACATGACAGCCAGGTTGTCCTCCACGTACTGAGGAGGAGAGCAGGTGTCTCCGAATGACACAGACATGCACGCCAAGCCATTCTAACCATGACTGGACCCGAAGGTGCACAGTATATCTAGGGTTTAAGCTATAAGGAGTTTTTTCATTTGTTCAATATGATTTGTTCAATATGGTTTTAAATATGGAATTTAAACCAATAAGTACAAATAAATTTTCAACTACATAATCGATTAAGCCTACTGTTCAATTCAGGCCTTGCTTGTGTATTACTACAACAATAAAAGGTAAAAATGCTAAACATGAGATGGAGTTAGTTTTGTGTTAAGTGCAATTTGACATTTGAGAAAGGTTAGAAAATGAAATATAAAGAAACTGGTTATGTTCCTCTGTGTGTCAACCGCATCATATGTTTACATTTATTGTCTGGCTTAACTGTGACATCACTATGTAAAATTAATGAATAATCCATTAAAATATCTGCCACTCCTGCTTCATAAATTGATTATAGTTTGAATGTGATTTAGAATTCATAGAGGTAAAACGTAAACATATCAGTTATTGGTGCTAATTATGGGTTATGATATTGGCTCAAGAAATACAACATTGGTGAAAAATGCATTATTTTTCAATGACGCTGTCTCTTCTGTTTTGCTGTCTAGTTTGAACCCTGACGTGTGTGCAGAGGGACGGATGAAGACGCTCACCACCGGGGACCAGCCCGAGCCACTCTGATGGACCTGCAGAGGAGGAGGTGAAAGGTGAGGGGAGGAGGAGGTGAGAAGAGGAGGCGAGAAGAGGTGAGGAGAGGAGGAGGTGAGGAGAGGAGGCGAGAAGAGGTGAGGGGAGGAGGAGGTGAGGGGAGGAGGTGAGAAGAAGAGGAGGTTAGGGGAGGAGGAGGTGAGGGGAGGAGAGGAGGAGTGATGAGAGGAGGTGGTGAGGGGAGGTGAGGAGAGGAGGAGGTGAGGTACATTTGAATGTGCAGCCCTGTCACAGATAACAGCAGATAACAGCATAGAAGCCCCCTGTGATTAAGGTCAGAAAAACGCAGCTGTACAATTTGGGCATAAATGTCTTAATGTATGGAAGACATCCATAGCAGAAGAGGAACAGAGTCGGCAAAAAATGACATATTTTATATATACGTTAACCTAGAGCAGAGGCTGCAGGAGGGGGCACTGGTGTGGCTGCTCGACGCTTCTCTGGTCAAGTTAAACGTTTATTGGGTTATCAAAGCTTAATGAAGTTTATTGAAGTTAAGTTAGGATTTATGATATTTTTATACCTTCCACTGTGCGTCGTGCATGTGGCTAGCGACGAACAGTGGATGAGTTTTTCTGGGACCGGTGCAGTGTTGCCCTATCGCGTTGACCAGCTGATGACGTTCTACACGACTTCAACGTGTGTTCCAGCCATGAAAAAAATGTGGACTCCTCCGTCGGTCTCGTTACATCCATAGGGGCTCTCGGAGAAGGTGCCTCTGTTCCCAGGACGCTGCTGCTCTTCCATCCTTCTGGTCAGCTGTGCACACTGTCACTCCACAAAGACGTCATCACAGCACTGCTGCCATGACAACTAGTAGCGGTGTGGTCTCCATGCCAATGGTCTCCATGAGTGGGCTGGGAAAATGCAGAGTGGATCTTAATCTGCTTCGGCCGAACATCAAGATTTGCTGCGTAATCTAACCTCAGAATGGAGCTGTTCAATGTTCAATCGTTAGCAAACAAACTCGTACCTTACGGTTATATTCACGGCTATATCCTGGCCAAGTCTGAGGATGTGATGTGTCTTACAGAAACCTGGCATCAACCAGAGGGGGGTTTTATGGTTGTAAATGAGTCATGTCCTGCAGGCTAAGGCCATCTGCACCACACCCACTGTTTATGGAGAAGGTTTGGCTGCTATTTACCGAAGTGACTTGGACCTCTCCACTTTCCCGTGGCCTGAGCCGTCTTCGTTTGAGTGTTGGGTATTTTGGAGTAAACTGTGATGGCTGCTATGCCGCTGAGATGGCTCGTTAGTCTAGTGGTCCAAGCTCTCGATTACCTCCCTTCAGACCCGGGTTCAGGATGATGTGGACTTTTAGAACAGAACACTAAGCAGGATTTTGGATCTTCAGGCTCCTGTTAAAAAGAGGACATCACCTTCCCGCGCTCAGCTAATGAACTATGGGAAACGAAGGCAGCGGTGCTTTTCTCTGGACTCACTGTCCACAAGCTGGTCTATTGGGAACATCAGAATCATGTTGAGCATACTCAAGGTCTCTTAGAGAGGCCCGTTCACAATTTTTACGCAATCATTAACAATAATCCAGCAAATTCTAGACGGCTGTTCCCCACAATCGATCATCTCCTCAAACTACAGGTCCCCTCAATCACAACAGTTACAGAAGAGCACTATAGTGAAATTACTTTATGGCCTTTGTCAAATACAAAAATTGGCAATTCGTTCTGAACTCTCTAGTGCCAGGTCTCTATATGTGCATACGTCTTACCCACAGGAAGAAGTTTCCCAGCACCTAAGCTGTTTTCCGGGAGTCTCACAACAAAAGATTGAAGACATTATCAGCAAGATGAAATGCTCCACCGGTCATTACTAAAAAAAAATAGCACTTGATCCTGACATTTTGGCAAATTATAGGCCCATCTCCAATCTTCCTTTTTTTATTGAGCATGAAATGCTCTTAAGCCAGTTATGCCCCATCATTGGACTCAGTGTGTTGGCTTGGTTTCAGTCCCATCTCACCGGCAGAAAGGAGTATTTATCTGTTGGTAATGCAAGGTCCCGGTCATATACGGTGACATGCGGAGTCCCTCAAGGACCAGTCCTGGGCCCCATTCTTTTCATTCTATATATGCTTCTCCTGGGACAAATTATAAAGAGCTGTGGAGTTTCATTTCATTGCTGTTATGATATACAGCTTTTCACGAAGATTGACACAAACCCCTCCCACTGTACACTGTGCTGCTCTTTCATCATCATCATCAGTGTCTTCATCAACACCTCTCTCTATTCTCTCTGCCTGCCTGGAGGAAATTGTGGATGAAACACAACTTACTTCAGCTAAATAGTCCATAAATTGAAGTGATGTTGTCAACCAACATCACATCATATATATATATATATATATATATATATATATATATATATATATATATATATATATATATATATATGTATTAAACCCTGAAGGAGCTGTAAAGTTCCCAAGCAGAGACTATAGTGTGAGAGATTACTGATTGTGAGAGACACCCCAAATGTGAGAACGTTTGGCCACCAAGGAAAATGTCGTGTCTGGCGCAAAACCAACACGTCTCACCACCCCAAGAACACCTTCCCCACAGTGAAGCATGGTGGTGGCAGCATTGAGCTGTGGGGATGTTTTCAGCAGCAGGGACTGGGAAACCAGTCGGAGTCGAGGGGAAGATGGATGGTGCTAAATACAGGGATATTGTCCAGCAAAACCTGTTTCAGTCTGTCAGTGATTTGAGACTGGGATGGAGGTTTACCTTCCAACAGGACAATGGCCCAAAGCGTAGTGCTAAAGCAACACTTGGGTGGTTTAAGTGGCAAGACATGGGAAGCTCGTAGAGACTTACCCAAAGTGACTTGCAGCTGTAATTGCCCTAAAAGGTGGATCTATAAAGTGCTGACTTGAGGGGGGGGGGGGGTGCAATTATGCACATTGTTTTTGTTGTATTTGTTGTTTGCTTCACAATAAAAAGAAAACCAACTTTTTAAAGTTGTACGCATGTGTGTGTGTGTGTGTGTATATATATATATTTACATATATATAAATAAAGCTGAAGAATATTCCAGGTAAGTAACTGCAGTGTACTTAGGTAAGATACGTAGAGATATTAAAAACTGTAGTGTACACAAAGTTCCCAGAGATACAGTTATATGTATATAACATCGCCACACAAGCAAACTAAACCCTGGTCTCGGTCTTCCATATAGAAATGAGTCCATATCTCATGTTGCAATTACTTGGCTTCCTCTAAAGCAGGTAAGGCTTTAAACGTTTTTGCAATAAGGGAAGCTATGCTTGGATTTAAGACCATCAGAAGTAAACCCATCTCGTGCTTCCTGCTGATAAATCTATGTCATTTCATGGGTAACCACAAACAGTTCACACTTTCTGCCTTGAAGTGTTAGCACTGGTGCCAGGTCGGTTTTAACAGGTTTCACAAATGTGTAGCACGTGAACAATTTGTTTGTAAGACACGCCTCAACGTCTTATCAAGGAACAATTATTAAACTTTGGATACAACACTTTGCAAGCAGTAACGACAGCCTTTCTGAAACAGTATGGAAGAAACCTTGAAAGGAAGTGACAACAGCGACTGCTTCCTTCTGTTCACTCTGCCACTTTACAGGGTCACAGACACGAGGCGTGACGGTCCACGCTCAAAGCAAGCGATTCCTCGCGGGAACTGCATCGTCGCGGAAATGCCTCATGGGATTTTCCACGCCAAAAGCAAAAGTACTACGCAGCACGTTCCTCGTCGTCCAGTCACAGGAGGTCGAGTGCCTCCTTCACCCTGGATATGCGTAGATCGGTCCGATCAAGTCAAGACTTGCCGGGATTTATCAGTGCTTACATGACGTGAAATCCACCAGTACTGCTTTCATAACAAAAGACCAGGCCTAGCATTTTTATGGAAATGATCTAAATGTAACATGACATAATGACATGGCTATGGGGGCTGTGCGGGCCTGTTATCGCTAGCACCGTTCTGCCACACTAGGTAATAATGTCGAGCAGACTTGTGCATTGTGCATAATGTCGGTTGTGCATTCTTATTATTCTTATCTAATCTGGGCTACCTCTCTTAACCTTGGGCCTCTTGGTTCTTGGCCTTGACCTGGATGCGGTGGTCTTGAATGCAGCTTTGTGTGTGTGTGTGTGTGTGTGTGTGCGAGCCATACCTGCTCTCCCTCAAGCCCCATCATTTTAGGTATTGACGGTCCACAGATGTCTACATCCAGCAGGGCCACCTGGAACCAACAACAAAAACCGTCAGCCATTCTAAATGTAAACAAGGACATTCTTATAAATGAGAATGACACACGATGAGTGTGTGTTTACATGCACTTAATAATCAGATATCAGCAGAAAATCAGTAATCCGATCAACGCGTTTCAAGCGCTTGGGTGTTCAGATAATGGGAAAAGTCAGGTAATAATTGAATTTCGACTTTGCGACCAGGCCCATAATCTCACAGAATGACGTGAGGTAAACTTGAAACTTCCTGCTGTGGCTTTCAGTAAACATGGCCCCACTTTACTGGCAAACACGGATCGTTGTATTTTATGGTTACTAACGCTACTAATTGTGCACAATTCAAATTCTTCATTTCCTTGAACATGTATTGCGTTTCAGAGTCTCACCAAAAGAGTTTGACAGACATTTTGTGCGTGCTGCATGTAATTACGCTAACCGCTTCTGGGGCAGCTCCAGCTATGTTTGTAATTATACGCAGACTGAGAAATCAGATTACTGGGCTAAAATTCAGCTCTCTTTATTGGATTTCTTAAGCAGATATCTAGGCCACACTCCACTCTAAGAAATCGGAGTATGCAGTTTACATAATCACACGAATAATCAGACTGCTAGAGAAATACGGTTGTGATTGGATTAAGTGCATGTCTTCTTCTTCTTCTTTCGGCAATTCCCGTTTAGGGGTCACCACAGCGGATCAAACTCCTCCATCTAGCCCTGTCCTGAGTGTCTTCCACTGACACACCCGCCACTCTCATATCCTCTACCACTGCATCCATAAACCTCCTCTTAGGTCTACCTCTCCTCCTCTTGCCAGGAAGTTCCATCCTCAAGACCCTCCTGCCAATATACGTCTCCTCTCTCCTCTGTACATGTCCAAACCATCTCAATCTAGCTTCTCTAACCTTATCTCCAAAACAAGCTACATGAGCTGATCCTCTAATAAACTCATTTCTGATCCTATCCTTCCTCGTCACTCCAAGTGAGAATCTCAACATCTTCATCTCAGACACCTCCATCTCCCTCACCTGTCTCTTTGTCAGTGCTACTGTCTCTAGTCCATACAACATAGCAGGTCTCACTACTGTCCTATAGATCTTACCTTTCATTATAGCCGACACCCTTCTATCACAGATCACCCCTGATACTTTGTGCCATCCACACCACCCTGCCTGCACTCTCTTCTTTACCTCTCTTTCACTTCCTCCATTACTCTGTACCTTCGACCCTAAGTAGGTAAATTCGTCGACCTTCACCAAATCAACTCCTTGTAACTGGACCTGTCCACCGTCTGCCCTCTCATTCACACACATGTACTCTGTTTTACTCCTGCTCACTTTCATTCCCCTGCTTTCCAAAGCATACCTCCATCTCTCCAAGTTCGCCTCCACCTGCTCCCTACTCTCACTACAGATCACAATGTCATCAGCAAACATCATAGTCCAAGGGGACTCCTGCCTAACCTCGTCCGTCAGTCTGTCCATGACAATTGCGAACAGGAAGGGACTCAGGGCTGATCCCTGGTGTAGTCTTACCCCCACTTTAAACCTGTCTGTCATTCCTACCGCACATCTCACTGCTGTCACACTGTTCTCGTACATATCCTGCACCACCCTCACATACCTTTCCGCTACTCCTGACTTCCTCAAACAATACCACAGCTCCTCTCTCGGTACTCTATCATAAGCTTTCTCTAAGTCAACAAACACACAATGTAACTCCTTCTGTCCTTCCCTATACTTCTCCATTAGCACTCTCAAAGCAAACATAGCATCTGTGGTGCACTTAGCTGGCATGAAACCATACTGCTGCTCACAGATCTCTACGTCTCCTCTAAGCCTAGCTTCCACTACTCTTTCCCAGATTTTCAGGGTGTGACTGATCAACTTAATTCCCCTGTAATTACTACAGCTCTGAACATCGCCCTTATTCTTAAAGATCGGCACCATTATGCTTCGTCTCTACTCCTCAGGCATCTTCTGGCCTTCCAAGATTCTGTTAAATAACCCAGTCAAAAACTCCACTGCTGTCTCTCCCAAACATCTCCATGCCTCCACTGGAATATCATCCGGTCCAACTGCCTTACCACACTTCATTCTCCGAATCGCAGCCCTTACTTCCTCCTTGCTCACCTGGGGCACTTCCTGATTCACAACCTCTACCTCTTCTAACCTTCTTTCCTTTTCATTCTCTTGATTCATCAATTCCTCAAAATACTCCTTCCACCTTCCCAAGACACACTCCACACTACACAACACATTTCCATCTTTATCCTTTATCATCCTAACCTGCTGCACATCCTGCCCATCACGGTTTCTCTGTCTGGCCAATCTGTACAGATCCTTTTCCCCTTCCTTAGTGTCCAACTTCTCATACAGCTTGCTATATGCCTTCTCTTTAGCTTCTGCCACTGCTCTCTTTGCCATACGACGCATCTCCTTGTACTTCTGTCTACTTTCTTCATCCCGCTGAAAATCCCAATTCTTTTTAGCCAACCGTTTTCCTGTCAAACTTTGCTGAACTTCCTCATTCCACCACCACGACTCCTTGTCTATCTTCCTCTGTCCTGAGGTCACACCAAGTACCTTCCTAGCCACATCCCTCACTGCATTTGAAGTCTCATCCCAGGTACCCAGAACACCACCATTACCCAGTACCTGTCTCACCTCATCCCTGAATTTTACACCACAGTCCTCATCCTTTAACTTCCACCACCTGATCTTAGGTGCCACTCTCACTCTCTTCCTCTTCTCCACCTTCAAAACCATCCTACATATCACTATCCTATGCTGTTTAGCTACACTCTCCCCTGGTACCACCTTGCAATCACTAACCTCTTTCAGGTTTTGTCTCCTACAGAGGATATAGTCGACCTGTGTGCATCTTCCCCCACTCTTATATGTCACCCTGTGCTCTTCCTTTTTCTTAAAATAGGTGTTAACTACAGCCATCTCTATCCTTTTAGCAAAGTCTACCACCATTTGTCCTTCCGTATTCCTTTCTTTAACACCATATCTACCCAACACCTCCTCATCACCACTGTTCCCTTCACCAACATGTCCATTTAAATCTGCTCCGATAACCACTCTCTCTTCTTTAGGAACCTGCAAAACTACTTCATCTAACTCCCTCCAGAATTCTTCTTTCTCCTCCACATCACAACCTACCTGAGGAGCATAAGCACTGATGACATTCATCATCACTCCAACAATCTCTAACTTTACACAGATCACCCTGTCACTTACTCTCTTTACCTCCACTACATTCTTACTAAACTCATCCTTCAGGATTACTCCTACTCCATTTCTCTTCCTGTCTACTCCATGATAGAAGAGTTTGAAGCCACCACCAATGCTCCTGGCCTTGCTCCCCTTCCACTTGGTCTCCTGAACACACAGTATATCTAACTTCCTCCTCTCCATCGTATCAGCTAGCTCTCTCCCTTTACCTGTCATAGAGCCCACATTCAACGTACCAACTCTAACCTCCACCTTCCTGCTCTGCCTCCTCTCCTTCAGCTTCAGAACCCTCTTCCCCCCCTCTCCTCCTCCTCCTTGTCCCAACAGTAGTCCAATTTCCACTAATGACCTGTTGGACAACATCACCAGTGGCGGTCGTTGTTAACCCGGGCCTCGACCGATCCGGTATGGAATTTCTATTTTTGATCCGCATCATTTGATTTGGCGCAGTTTTTACACCGGATGCCCTTCCTGACGCAACCCTCCCTATTTATCCGGGCTTGGGACCGGCACTAAAATACACTGATGTGTGCACCCTAGTGGCTAGGTTTGGATTAAGTGCATGTAAACTGTATTTTTTTCACTGCATTTCTATTTATTACCTTTTTCGTAGCACTCTAGTAAGGTAGCTGCAAACTCAGTTGCTCTGTACTATTGTATATGTACTACAGATATTCTAATGGTCTTAAATGGATTTATTGTGAGTAATGCATAAAACCTGCCACAAGATGGCAGGGTTCAGCAGAGCAACACTGCCATCACGTCAAAGAAATATTAATAGTACACCAACTGAACCCTTTCTATTTAATTTCTTACACCAGACAGCAGTAATTTACTGCTGCTCCTGTAGGTCTACCAAGCAGCACCTATTGGGCCCCCAGCCATTGCTGACTCACCCTCTGCTACTCAAACTCTAGCAAAACTCTTTTAATAACCAAGCAGAACCCTTTTTTAACCCAGTACTGCCCTGTACGTCTGAACAAAAGCAGAAAAGGGCGGGGATCCGTACATACTGGTCGGAATGAGAGGCAGACGGCGCACAACCAGAACAGGGGAAGTCCCCTCCAGTCATTCTATTGCTATGGAACTGGCAGTTCAGTTGGGTGTAATGGTCTTGTGAAAATGCGACTGATGACTGACACTCTAAGCAAGCGCCCTGTGTGTTTCTGAGACGCCCATATGGGTTTCGCCTCCCCTGGGATCTTAGCGACGGCGCAACGCAAGGCATGCTGGGAAACGAGCAGGTGCAAGCCGTGGGAGTCGGGGGCTCCTGAGCGCGCGGCAGAGATAACGTGCTCCACTCTCTTAGCGTACCACCGCCGGGCTCACACGCTGACGGCCGCCTCCACCATGCCAAGGGGGAAAACAACCCTTACAGTTGCAGCCGGACTTGACATGGATCGGAAAAAGGGAAAAAAGAAAGAAAAAAAGAAAGAAAGAAAAAAGAAATAAAGCACTAACAGCCAGAGATGGAGCAGGCAGAGGGAGCCCCATCCAGCAGCGTGAGATAGCATCGCTTCAACAAGCCGAGCGAGGGGCTTAATGCAACGGCAGAGCTGCCCAGCAGGTGATAAAGGAAACCATTAAATCAAATGGCCATGGCTATTTAGGAGGTCTTGAACCTGGTGGGTGAGCGCCCGCCGTATCCTGGAGAAGTTCAGGAGGGGCTGCAGGAGCGATTAAATCAGCAACCTCTGGGGTTTGTTTTGCTTCTGTTTTTCTCCCAATGGCAGCCGAGGTTTTGAGCTACGTACTGAAGGCCAGTGTAAACATAAAGCGAGCGTTACATAAAGACCAGTGAGTGTTCACATGTGGTGTTGAGCCCATAAAGAGTGGCGAGTGTTCACGTGTGATGTTAAGCCCATAAAAACGGCACCATGAGTTTTCACGTGTGGCGTCAAGCCCATCGAGGCTAAGTGAGTGCTCACGTGCATGGTGCCGTAATCAAGGCCAGGGAGCGTTCACGTGCAGCACTGAGCCAAATCCTCGAGCTCCAGGCAGAGAACGTCACCAGCAGAGGGTGGGGGGGGGGGAAATGGGGGGAAAAAAACCAAAGACAAATATATCCGTGTGAAAAGACTGACATTCAAAGAACAAGTGAGGGAGGAGGATCCAGCCCTCCCACCAATCCTACATGATACACCTCCATGAAACTGCTGCAGTCTGCCTTTCAGATTACTGTGGAGCAGATGTTCGAGGGGCTTTGAGCCAGAGGATGTCTCCTACGTGTGTGTGTGTGTGTGTGTGTGTGAATAAGCAGTTGGAGAGGGACGGAGAGTGATAAAGACGGATGTGGTGTTGATCCACATTTGTTCACTCCTCCGTAGCTGTGGCAGCACCAACGATGATGTGGGTTCTCGGCCGAGGCACGTTTAGTTATATAGCCCACGTCATGGTTTATGTTGGCTATTACAGGCATTGACAAATGACGAGACGGTTGACTTAAATGGGCGGAAAGCTGGTAAGAGTGGAATTCAATGTTTGAAATCGACTTGTCGCGAGATTGTGCCCTTTTCATAAACACAGCCAGTGCCAAAGACACATTCAGGCTAAATAGGTGCAGGTTCCCTGAGCAGCCAGGCCATAACACAAACCCAGCAGAGGTGGAGAGTGGAGAGGCAAATTAACAAGCCGCAAGGACAACTATGCGGTGAGCTTAAATCTCTCTTCCCGCCATCTACCCCCCCCCCCCCCCCCTTTCTTTCTCTCTCTGAGGCTGAGGAATGTTATGGAAATGCGGTCAGGGGGAGGCAGAGGCCAGTTGGGACACACACAGAACTGACACCTGGGTCAGGGCCTCACAGCTATTCAGGAAGTCGCACTGCTTTCCTGGACCCAGTTACTTTCCCGACGGACACTTCTGTCCTGGTCCAACATAAAGGAAGGAGACTTGGGCATTATTGGACGTTTGGACAAACGCTCGTCGTCTCCAGATTTACAGCGGATATCATCAAGTTGCAAATTCAATTACGATTCCCCATGTGGGCGTCAGAGGGACATTTACTGGCCTCTCACAGATTACCTTTTTCTGCTATGTAAATACTGTAATAAGAATATCAGTAGAACAACGGAGAATTACAAGAGTGAATCATCATTCTAGAAGAAAACATTATCGCAAAAACTAAACTGCTTAAGTTCTCCCGTAGTTCAAAATCCAACTTTTTTATTTTGAATAAAAAAAAAAAATACAGCTATATTTATCACCCATATGACTTTTCAGCTGTTCGTGCCAACAAGCGTATGTTGTACTACTACAGCAATTTAGATGTCGTAGTCCTGACATTGGCACACTTATTCTGGACAAGCTCATCCATACTGCTATATTGCCCTCTTACATCACTAATCTCCCCTTACTTTAGTGCTTTGCCCCCAGTCCCTGGCAGCGGAGGTCTTTAGCGGGGAAAATTACGACCTAGAAGTGGAACCCAGTATGTCACCAGTGCACATGGAAAAGAAGGAGTTAACCAATCCCATAACACGCAACGCATGAGCACATGGAGGCTATGCGCATAAACAGCACCATCTTAAACGCTCGTGTGTTGCATGCGTCTCTTTTATCTGTCAAACGTATTCAATCAATATCATTCCCTACACTGCTAAACTGACAGTGATGCCAGCAAGCTGTCTGAGACACTCGGAGTACCCGCCACCTCCACAGCCAGCAGTGTGGGAGACACGGAGACACCCTGAATGCTGAGATCTGTTCAGGAGGGGACACGCTACATTTAGGTCCAGCTTCCTCGTACAGCCGGGAAGAAGAGGACTGGGGGGTTCAGCCAAAGGTGAGACTCGCAAGGGAGATTTGGGAACTACAATCCCAAGCGGAGAGCACTTGTAGAAATGCAGCTTTTACAGCCGAGCCAGGTGTAAATAAGACCGAGCAGGACGCTATTACCATAGTGCTGGAACAGACTTGTGCCACGACCAGCTAGCGACCAGTAGGCCTGCATGATGTGATGGAAACGCACAATGTGCAATAAGGTACTGTGCAACACTACGATGACTTGTGATAATGTAATTGCACACACACACACACACACACACACACACAGGATAAGCCGTGAGAGGTTCAACACAACGCCTTGCTTCCTCTCTTCCTTCCAACCACCGGAAGCTCTTCTCAGGGCGTTCTGCTGAATTAAGCCCATGACACCTCCACGAGGCTCAGTGGGGAGGTGTGGTGTCCCAGTCGTGCCTCTCCAAGCTCCATACGCCAGCAAACACAGCTGCACCTTTCGAGCTCCATCCCACTAACGACCACCAATGCCCCTCTTGAGCACTGCAACATCCCCACTGGCACCATTAATGCACTCGGTGCTGCCACATGGATTTCACCCACATTCATTCTCCAACGCAGCAGATCCACCTTGGGCTCTCTGGTGATTAAGGTCGGCTCCATGCCCCCAGTTCCAACTGGATCTACCAATTTACACGACGACATGATGTCCTCAGAGCTCCACTAGCCGCCGTTCAAATTCCCTGTGGTGACGTGGCCGCCTTAAACGCCAGCCAAGACTCACCTGGCCCCAGCCACGTCTTCCCCACGTTGATCTTGTCCAGGAACGTCTCTTAATTCTAACGAATTCTACCGTCTATTAATTCTCAGCGAGCCGCGCTGCCAATCACAGATGACGTTTCCTCGCTGCTTCTGTTAATGGCGCCACCGTTCATCACCTCGTCCTTTAAACATCTAAATAAACCAAATGATTGAAGTGTGCATAATGAATTAGCAATACCGCTCCTATGTCTTCCTGCATTAACAGGTACACTGGTGACATGTTCACTAAATAAACCAAATAAAAGAACTACATTCTTATTACACTTTTATTGAGAAATTTCCAAAATTCAATGAATATTTGTTTAAATAAGGCAATTTAACTATAAAATAGCTTCATTTCTCCTGTGCCATTTAATATAATTTCTTCTAAGCTCAACGTCACAGACGTAGAACATGCAAGAGAAAAGGAGGAAGCAAACAGTCTCCAACTGAAAGAGTTGAATTAAATGAACTACTACGCACGTGAATTTTTCTTGTTTAACCAAACAAACAAAACAGTGCACTAACACGATCACAAGAAGGCCAAGGTAACATTCAGTGGTGCGGCAATCTGAGGTTCGCTAACGGCTAGTTGGGTTAATATGATTGATCAAATGGTGTGACTGTTTTCATCTGATGGGTCAGATAAGATGAACACGCACGCAATATTTTCTTAGTCATCGCGTCTTTTGCGATGTGTGTGTTTATTGCACATGGTCATATCGCAATGACGCTGAAAATACAGTTTATTGGTCAGGACTGGTACCCCGTAGATCCCACCTGTTAGAACCCACTGGATCCTTTATCGCTGTTGCTGGCGAGCAGTTCCACCGTGTATGACACCCCTGGCAGCATAAGGGGGAATTCCAAAATTGTTTCTTTAACCTACAAAACTACAGAGAGAAGGCGTCACAAGCACCTGCTGAGAAGCTACAAAAGGGACAGAGCGATTTCTGAACTATAGCCCACATGGCAAGTGAAGGAGAAACAGTGTCAGGAAGTTGATTTGGGTCACACTGGGTCACCTGGCTGTGAACCAACAGTGTATGGGCAGAATCCCATGGCTACACCGTGCTACTGCCTGTGTGCGCTAGCAGGAAGTGCGGAACCGTCAGGACAGGCAATCTGATTCGTTCCACCACAAGCACCAATATTTTTCTAACAGAGGAATGATAACAATGAGCTACATCACTCTGCTACATCCGAACACTGCGCAGAAACGTCTGCACCAGCTCACACCTGCCCCCTAGTGGCACATATTTTTGGTCTAGGAGAGGTTCACTATAAAAACAATTGTGGTAATATTGGTAACTGTCATGATTATGCCTTCCTGATATACTACAGCTAATTAAAATCAGAGCCAATCCAGGGCCCCTGCGATGCTTTCCTGTTTCAAACTGCTATTCTTTCCTATTCACTGACTGAAAAGTCTCCCCCACACTCTGTACTCCAGGAGAGGGAGGTATCCCCCACACTCTGTAGTCCAGGAGAGGGAGGTATCCCCCACACTCTGTAGTCCAGGAGAGGGAGGTATCCCCCACACTCTGTACTCCAGGAGAGGGAGGTATCCCCCACACACTGTACTCCAGGAGAGGGAGGTATCCCCCACACTCTGTACTCCAGGAGAGGGAGGTATCCCCCACACACTGTGCTCCAGGAGAGGGAGGTATCCCCCACGCACTGTACTCCAGGAGAGGGAGGTATCCCACACACTGTACTCCAGGAGAGGGAGGTATCCTCCACACACTGTACTCCAGGAGAGGGAGGTATCCCACACACTGTACTCCAGGAGAGGGAGGTATCCCCCCACACACTGTACTCCAGGAGAGGGAGGTATCCTCCACACACTGTACTCCAGGAGAGGGGTGCCTGCTCTACACATGAACTCCGGTGCCAGTGTCAATGTTCAGGCAGATTCCAGCTCCCTGCCCCTTGGACTGTTAAAGCAACACAGAGCACAAGAACACACACATACAAACGGACTTGTAAAGAATCTGCAGCGCACACACACACACCTGTGACCGTCCAAACAAATCACCCAGGTTTACTTGAGGCAAAGCACTCTGGGATATTTTCTGCACTACTACCGGTTCTCACTTAGGTCAGCACTCATTAATATAGCCATCATTATTGTGATGGTGTGACTGAATAAACAACTGTTATGGTGGGCATGTGTGCTTGGATCGGATGTGACAAAAGACACATGGTCAGGGACACTCAACACTCCCTCTCTGTTTTGTGGCCTTTATCAACAGGAAGGGGCGAACAGAACATGAGCCGTACAACAGGACGTGCAAGAGCACGCTGTTATTCCCCATACACGACCTGCTGGAATCAGAGGGCTACATGAGCTCCTGCAGAGCAAACACTGGGTTGAAGGCCACACACACACACACACACACACACACACACACAGCAACAGCGGTCAGGCAGACCCGCCTTTCTCACAGTCCACCGACAGCACACACAGCGGCCATCCTGGAGTCTAAGGAAGTCCTTCAGACCGGAGCGGAAAGCACGTGTGCCCCGGAAAGCACGTGTGCCCCGGAAAGCAAAAACAAACAGGCATAAATCAAAGCGAATCACTTAAAGATTTACTCTTAGTCCGCTCAGCCTGGAGGACTCTGGGATATCACACACTCCCTCTCTGCGACTCTCCTCACAGCACACAGGACTCCTCTTGCACGAGGAGCTGAATAAACACGATGAACAAGGACAACCCAGGTCTAGTCTGACGGGTTCTCGCGTGGTTCATTTACGGCATTTCGCATGAAGGTTCCCCTTCAAAGTCAGCCAAGGGAGGCCTATTAACAAAGAAATAAAAACATACCTTAAAGAAACCCATCCTTCACGCCTTCTTTGTCCTTGCTGCTATGGCTACATCGAGTATCCACAGCAAGGTGCGTGAGGCGTAATCCACATTCCCAAAACACCTTAGCAAATCACGAGGCAGGACTGCCAAACGCAGAGCTGTGCACGTGGTGCTGGCCTCAAACGACAACAGCGCCTTCCTTACGCGTAAAGCAGACAGACAAACGTACTCCGCTACACTGGATATAGCGTGTTTCGATTTTAGAGGACCGAGACTCTGAATCAGGATAGATGCCTTAAAGAAAACACAAGACATACAGCGCTGCACAGATAATAGCACAGCCTGCCGTGGTGGATGAGAATAAGCTGTCCAGCCCCACACACAGGTGCACAGGCTGCTGTAGTTTACATCAGCTCCACACACAGGTGCACAGGCTGCTGTAGTTTACATCAGCTCCACACACAGGTGCACAGGCTGCTGTAGTTTACATCAGCTCCCACACAAAGGTGCACAGGCTGCTGTAGTTTACATCAGCTCCACACACAGGTGCACAGGCTGCTGTAGTTTACATCAGCTCCACACACAGGTGCAAAGGCTGCTGTAGTTTACATCAGCTCCACAAAGGTGCACAGGTGCACAGGCTGCTGTAGTTTACATCAGCTCCACACACAGGTGCACAGGCTGCTGTAGTTTACATCAGCTCCACACACAGGTGCACAGGCTGCTGTAGTTTACATCAGCTCCACACACAGGTGCACAGGCTGCTGTAGTTTACATCAGCTCCACACAAAGAGGTGCACAGGCTGCTGTAGTTTACATCAGCTCCACACACAGGTGCACAGGCTGCTGTAGTTTACATCAGCTCCACACACAGGTGCACAGGCTGCTGTAGTTTACATCAGCTCCACACAAAGGTGCACAGGCTGCTGTAGTTTACATCAGCTCCACACACAGGTGCACAGGCTGCTGTAGTTTACATCCTCCACACACAGGTGCACAGGCTGCTGTAGTTTACATCAGCTCCACACACAGGTGCACAGGCTGCTGTAGTTTACATCAGCTCCACACACAGGTGCACAGGCTGCTGTAGTTTACATCAGCTCCACACACAGGTGCACAGGCTGCTGTAGTTTACATCAGCTCCACACACAGGTGCACTGCTGCATAAATCAATCTACTGCTACAAAAAAACAGTCTAATATAAAATGGAAACCCATGTAATCCGATGTGGGTATACAGCTCACTGAACATCGGACATGAATATTACTACTCTTGAAGCATTTAGCATGTCGCAACAAGTGGCCTGTGGAACCAACAAATCCCAAGTGAGGGAGTTGCCTGCTCTGCTACATCTGGGTCACCTCAGCAGTTCCACCAGATCGTGCAGTAAAGTGGACCTAAATAAAACACCTCTAACCCTGTTCCATTGCAGATACTCTTCTTGTGAACAAAACTATTATTCCTATCCTTGATCCTTGAATAAGATCATAAAAAAATAATTGTCATAAATAAAAACTCACAATTTATATTCAAAGTAGTTTTAAATAAATGCATGCAACCGGGAGAATGTGTAGTTTTTTTTTTTATTTAACACTCACAAATGTGTTTACACAGATCACAGAAGAAATTTGTAATTGTAATTGTAAGTGTAATAAAATGGGCAGATGTGGGATAAAGCAGAACTCCTCTGTAAATGAAACACACAGGTGGCCCTACCTCTGTGGTGCCGTCACTGGCCAGCGCGTGAGCCAGATTTGCGCTGAATGTGCTCTTCCCAACGCCCCCCTTGCCTGATAAAACTACAATCTTATGCTTCACGGTGGCCATCTTCAGTCTGACTTCTTCTATGGCTACAAAGAAGAGAAAGGAATACGTTTTAGATACTTCACCATGCCTTTGATGTGTGCAATAACAAACTCACTAAGCTGCAAAAATCTGTTTTTCGAACTGAAACAGTTTATACTGAAGTGCCCATGAGTAGTACTATTTAGCTTTTTTCTGTCAATAAATTATTTAGTGTTAGTAAAATAGATACTTATCAGCAATACTACATTCACAAAATATGTATCCGGAAAGACGATGATGATGATGATGATTAACTGTACACATACCGGGGTCCGGAGCTTGGGTAGCACCAGAGGCACATATTGACTGGTTGGGACACCCCTCACATGCCGCTGTCTTCCCCGCATTCTCACTAGTGGTGCCCGGACAATCTAACGGTGCAAACAAACGCAATAAACTTTAGCCTTATCGGTGAAACACACGTAGCAGCAACATGAAATCCTAATGACGAATAAAGTGAAGTTAGCTGGTTAGTCTTGAAGCTATGCCATTCGATAAGCTAACTATTAGCTAAATGTATATGGGAAAGAGATTTGAAAGAAACCAAAATGGAGGAAAATACAACGATACACGATGCTAAAGGTATATATCACTCCTCACTCTTCTGTAGATAGCTAAAGTTAGCTAGATATGGGGCTAGCAAAAGAATACTGTAATATAACTAACTAGCTAACTGTTCTAGCATTCTACTCTCTGTTACTGACAACTAAAACTACATTATTAGCATTACTATTTTCGCAAATGACGCATTCTTTCAATCAGGTTTTAGCGGATAAATAATACATTTCACTCATTTTAAAAGTAGAAAATGACAGTATCTGAGTTCTAACTATTGTTTACAACTGAACTCACGGTCAGGAGCCTCGCTAGGAACGTCCGCCATCATTCAAATCGTACTTCCGGTGGCGTGCAAAATACGATATTCCCTACAAAACATCTAGTGTGCTACAAAAGGTTCCGCCTTGATACTGCGGGATTGCGCACTTAAAAGTCTGGTACTTTAAATAAGACTTCTGCAGAAAAGCATGAATAGTCTACTTTAAATCTTAAATTTGTTCCCTAATTACATAACACGATCTACACAACACAACTACAATCATTATTGCTGTTTTTGTTGTCATAATTCTTCTTGTCATTATTAGTATTGTTGTTGTCGTCATTGTTGTTGTTGTTTACCTCGAATACAGAATTTGCTGTACCATGTGACCCTGATGCAAAGCTAGGGACCCAAAACACAATCATAAAGAGGGTACATGAGAGAATTGCCAACGATAGTGTTCTGGATTAGTGAGCTGAAGCACGAAACGGCACCTTTAATAAGAGGTGCTGATATGCTCAAAACAACTATAATTTACGACTCTACATGGCAGACACCACATGTCTTGCTGTTTAACGACCCCTAAAACTGGCCTGCATGTGAATGCCTCGTGAATGCCTAAGTTAGGATTAAGTTAGGCTAAGTTAGGATTAAGTTAGGATAGAATGTTCCCTCATCCGGTCCATGACAACGTGGACATTTGAGCGGTAGGTTAATGAAGAGTCACGTCAGTACTTCAGCAACCTCAAAGGAAATATCTGGAACCTGATTAATGCTGTTCCCTCACATACACTAATACATTAGGTACACGTGTAGGAGGCAGGTAGAAGTGATAGACTTGTGCTAGGAGCAGTAGGCGAGAGGCAGGAATAAGAGGGAAAACACCTGCTTTCCTTTGGGAAATGATTTCTAAAAGTGAAAAGATTTCTGAAAGTGTGAAGCAACACCACTGTAGGTGATGCACTGGTGGACATCTTCAATTACCATAAGAACTGCAGATTCAGGATTATAGTCTCAAATGCAATAGCAGGAATGATGTTGATTCAGGCTTTTGATAAGGCTTATAAATGCTTGTATTTAAATGTAATTAAGATTTATAATGTAATTATGTTGAACTGTTCATTATTTTGGAAGGTGTTGTTCCAAACCCATTTTTTGGGTCCATCAGAGTTAGTTCATAAAGTATTCCTGTGTTATCCTCTGACATGCCATAACTAGCTATTTATAGAATGCTGGTTGGAACATCACATCACATCTAAAGTGCTTTAGAAATGTTTTGTTCCTTTACAGTACAAACAGGATAGGCCAACATACTTTGGAGAAGGACTTGCCATGTCTGGATTGACACAAAATGCCAGAAAACAGTAAACTTTCACAATAGTTTAAGCCACCTGGATTAAAGGACAGTGTTTAGTGCTGGTACTGGTACCAGTATGAAGTCATCCCACAACTTCCAGTTCAGCTATCAACACTCATGCCGAACTGCATGAACCACGGTCACTCCGTGCTGGCTGCAACAATGTGGCGTCAGTCATGAAAGGGTTAACGGCTTGTCCTGCAGGGCGCTTCTCAGGACGCTCCAATCATGTACAGGCAGCACCGGTTTGTTTCCCAGACTCTCCCAGGAGAGCCGCGTGGTGTTAGACAGGCTTGCTTTGTTGCTGAATCGCCTGGTTCCGGATGTTTCTTTTCAAACATGGGAGCAACATAACATGCAACGCGATTGGCTGAGCACTGCCCATTCATCGTCCCCGTGGAAATGATTCTGAGTGTGACATCATGGAGCGGGATGAAAGAGGGAAGTCTCTCCGAGACATAAATTCCATTCGTGATTCGTTGCTCGAGGCATAGGAGCTCAGTTACCATACGCATTGTGGTGTGGATTAAGGGGACCAACATACAAAAACAAACAACATAGCTGAAATGAGGAAGAGTGAACTTATGGAGAATTCAAGGGGGGGAAAGGTTGTGCTTTCACTGACAGGAACTTTATGGGGAATGTCTGAGAAGTCTTCCTGTCCTTGCTCACATGGCAGATGTTTGGTCCGTCAGCACTTTGGTTCTCAGGTTCGGGGGGGGAGGATGCCCCATGAGCTTTCCAGGAAAGAGTCTCAGGATCAGCAAGGCGGGACAGCACTTTAGCTGTTGTAGCCCTTAGGTATTTGGAGGCCCCTTTTTGAACCTGGATATTTTGAATCCAGCGTTGAGTGTGGAGAGCAACCCGATACATCCTTTGTCTACCCCACCCTTTTGTGATCTGCTGCTCAGGGGAAGCATTGTGGAACAGAGGAGCGCTCCACTCCCCTCCAGTCCAATAAATGCTCCTTCATGGCTCCCCCAGGTAGGGTGTAGTCCAACGGAATGCACACCGCCCCTGGACGTAGCAAAGCTAAGTATTATAGTGCCTAATAACTCTAACAAAAATAAAAATATGTAGATATGGACAGTCTAAGAAAAAACTGTCATTTTGGAAAGTATCCAACTATTAAAGTTTAATAGGTTACAAAGAGTTTATTTACTTGAAACATGAATCTGAATCAATCACATGTAATGCACCAATATCTCCTGTAGGGGGTGACAAATGAGTCATTTCGAAGCGACAGATTGTTTTCAGATTAATGGAAACTGTATACACTTTATTCATTGATTTAAGCAAAGTCTTCATTTGAAGTTAATAGATGATTCAGCAATGGGCTGAAACCCCTGGAGGCAAATTTAGATCCCTTGCAAAAACAAAAATATACATCCCATGGAAGATTTATTGTTTGTCTCTTTTCTATTGTGTAAATAACACCACTGTAATACATTTACATTTACATTTACGGCATTTAGCAGACGCCCTTATCCAGAGCGACTTACAAAAAATACCACACACAGTTCTCTTCACTCATAAAATCATATGAGGGAGAGCAGTGACAGCTAAGGAAACAAACTGACTACCCATAAAAGTATCTCTGTCACCTTAAATAGCCCAGGGCAAGCTCAGAGATACATGTCAGTTGGTTGCCAAGGAAACTATTCGACACAGTTGGCTTATGATAGGCCAGGATCTGCCCATGCTGTACCGGCCACCACGGTGTCAAACATCGCTAAGGGAGTGTGTGTGTGTGTGTGTGTGTTTCCTTTTGTGTCCCAAGAGACCAAGAGAAGGGTGTGTGCATTTGTGTTTTATAGAGTTTGCTTTAGCATTTTTTGTGTGTCCCTCTGTAGTTTAACATATTTGATCCAACATATCAGCTAACTGAAGAGCTAGATCTGGTATGGGGAAAAAACACCACATCCTCCAGCACGGACGCTGTCCGGGGCCGGAGTTGGGCACGTATTCTGCTTTGGCCCTTCATTCCAAGACACTATGGGACAGCTCACCCCCCCCCCCCCCCAATCCTGAGACAGGCAGAATTAAAGAAACCCTCTGGAGCATGAGAAGTCATAACTGTGGGATTAACAGCCGCTCTCTGCCAAGGCCCCTGACTGCGCTGTTGGCCCTGCTTGAGTGGAGTAGGCAGTCCGGTCACCTCCAGGTCAAGCAGCCAGGCATTCAAGGAGCATGTACAGTGCAGAAGCTTTTTGCGCTAAGCCACCAGTGCCAAAGGGATTAGAGTCAGGAGCAAAACCCCTAGCAGTCCTCCTCAGATCCGCTCCTGGAGCCTCACAGCTGTGCACGGGCCCAGCTTCTTACAGCAATCTGTTCAACTTACTGGCTAATTATGAGGCTGTTGGAGCTCTTGAGTCGAATCAGGGGAGTCAGGTCATGGCAGAGCCCTGACGTGTGCAGTCTACACTGCTCCAGGAGTGTGTCAACTCACCACACGAGCCAGCGACATAGGGACCGAGGAGGCACAAGGTGATGCGTCTGACAGTGTGTTCTGCCATTGTTCTGTCAACAACACCGTGTCTGTTCTGTTTTCACATGTCATAAAATCTATTAACTCCTCCCTCAAGCTGCCTTTACAAGCCCCTCTTTCCCCTTTATTTCCTATTCTAAAAGAATCTGTTGTAATCGTGGTAGCCGTTTTTCTTTGGCATTCTAATATTAGTCCATAGAGGGTGGGGCTGCAGGGAGCGTGAGGTCTATTCACGATTCAAAATTCCAAATTAAAAGTCCCGTATAAACTGCTGCTTTTATAGGAGTGATGAAAAAGTGGTCTCATAAAAACTGAAGAGGTCAATGATCAACATTGTTCAGCACTGTCACACTCCCTTTCAGCTCCTGGTCTTCTTCACTCCATCTTGGCTGCTGGCTCATTTGAATCTGCACCAGACCACATTTCCAAGAATCCTCCTGCCACCCCAGTCCACCAATCACAGTCCACTGACACGTTCACCCCTCCCCCGATTACTGACCAGTCTCACCTGTATTCAACTACACTGCCCATATATTCATATATATTCTATTTTTCTCTACATACTCTACATGTTTTGTGTACAGAGTGGTTTCTTGGCTTTTGTGTCTGTGGTTTACTTACTTGGTTTATCCTCTGTGTATTGTGGTTAGCCTCCAGCCTTATTGGACTGCTATTTATGGCCTTCCTACCTTGACTGGTTTTTCAACTACACCTCTGTCTTTGTTGGTAATCCGTGCCTGATTTTTTGACCAATTGCACGTGTCTTGCTGGGTTTTGTCGCTATGCAGATGCGAGCTGATGCTCACTGGCTGTTGCTGAGTTTCACTTTGCATACATTTCATAGCTGGACGTCTTCAGATTCACTTTAAATTCAAAGAGGAACAGTGTGTGAGAGATTAATGTCCTCACTCTTCCATCTGCAGGTCGCACAGTAAGCACAGGAAGCACGTAAAACATCCAGTTTATATACATAGTATTTCATTATTTCATTATTGGTCAGGTGGAAAAATTCAAATAGTAGAGCTGAGAATGGGTTTGGGCCTGAAACCATGGAAGAGGAGGGCGCCGTGGTGTTTTGACTGGTCTTTTTCCAGTGCTTGCAATGATAACGTTACAGACGTTTGCCAACATGCATACTGGTTATCAGCACTTGAAAACTTTTCTGGCAGTTCAGTGTTCCAGGACCCTGTCAGCAGTGGAGAGATCATGCTGCATCTGGATTAGTGACATGTCTGGATTAATGACACATCTGGTAGAATTGGAGAAATCACTGAGTGGTTAAAATCCTGGCAGAATTCAACTTGCACACGTCTGGACCACATCACACTTTCACCTCAAGGTGTGTATGTGTGTGTGTGTGTGTGATCAGCATGAGAGCAGAGAGACGGGTAGCAACCTCGATAACAACAAGGCCTCGTGCAAGCAGTCTGCCCTGCACAGGAAGTAACTGACTGCGGGCACAGGCACATGCACCGTCGTGCACAGGCACAGGCACATGCACCGTTGTGCACAGGCACATGCACCGTCGTGCACAGGCACATGCACCCCGTCCGTCGTGCACAGGCACATGCACCATCGTGCACAGGCACATGCACCCCGTCCGTCGTGCACAGGCACATGCACCATCGTGCACAGGCACATGCACCCCGTCCGTCGTGCACAGGCACATGCACCATCATGCACAGGCACATGCACCATCATGCACAGGCACATGCACCCCGTCCGTCGTGCACAGGCACATGCACCGTCGTGCACAGGCACATGCACCCCGTCCGTCGTGCACTGACCTGATCCGTTCCCTGCAGTGGAGCAAACGTAGGACGCTTCCAGTGTGGCACCAACAGCCATGTTCTCAGCCCCACATTCATTGTTCTGATGCAGGGTGGAAGAGGAAAGTTTTGTTTGGTCAAGAAAACCTGGGCCTAGAGCTGAAGGCCCCTAAATGTTGGTTTGATTCAGTTTTGTGCTCAACCGATACATTTTCATTGGTTGTGCAGGTCAGAGAATCTGATTCAGTGATCACAGCCCTTGAACTGAACGTGTGCTATCCTGAAGCCCATGCCCTCTCGCAGACACTCCGGGAGATGTTTGAGACTGTGGGCACCAGCTCTGGAAAGCACCACCAACAACGAGAAGCTCCATCTGAAACAGATGCAGGGCAGCCTGGAGGAGCAAAGCCAGAGAGCCATGTATGGAGATCTGCAATGACCTGAAGCTCGCCAACTAATTTATCACCATGCTGCATCCTTGAATGCACACACACATACACACACACACACACTTCCTCAGTTCTCTCCACATAGAAGCTGGAGCAGTGCACTGTAAACCTCCCATATTTGTCCCTGAATGCAACATATTAATATTCATGTTTTTACTTGATCAATAAACCCACCTGTAGCAGCAGGTGGGTTATGTGCAGACTGCTGTCCAAGTTTCAAGACACAGTGAAGCCATAAAAAACATGGTAGGTGGTACAGAGCTTGTTCAAAGTGGAGCTCACCTCTAACTGGGATGGCCACTGGGATGCAGCAGGTATTTGGGAATGTCTTGCTCCTTGTTAACCCTAAGGTCATTGTTTAGTTTTGCACCAAGTTCTCCGCTGTCATCCGTCTTTATTTGGGTTTCACTTGTGCTTTGTAAACACACTGGAAATGGTTAATGTAAACACTGCAACGATAAAGCTCGAAGTGCAGCTTGTGATGGTGTACCAAGACGCAGTCAAGCAGCTAATCCACTTTCACGCGACATCATTCTCTCCCTGATTCCACAGCGCGAGCTCCCGATGCCCTAGAGGTGTTCGGAGGTGTGGATGAAATGTCAATGTGGAAGTTCTGCTGATTTAAAAGCAAAGCATCTTAGGAGGTGTCATTCTAAAATGTGATGCACTGTACATTGTACAGTGTGAGAAGGTAAGGAGGGTGCTGGTGTGTGGGGGCGGGCGTGTGAGTGAAGTGTGGCACAGCCAAAAGACGTCAAACACACTGCGGCAGTGCTGTGCCGCGGCCCACAATGCTTTGCGGCAGCTCGCCGACATGCTGGCTGTCCTGGAGTGGGAGCTCTTAGTCAAAGCCCACTCACTCTTGATCAACCAGGAAAACTGCAGGGGCATGTGCAAAGCCTTCCTCACCACTACGCACCTGCTGGGTCCACACACACACACACACACACACACACACAACCATTACACGTACACCACTGGCAAAAACACAATCTAAAAATGCGTTTTAGCTTCATCACTCTAAGGCACTCAAAATAAACTGCATGCCATATTATGCAGTGTCCCTTATAAACGAGGTACAATTGACTGAACTCTTGACAAGCCACTGCAACACTTTGAATTTCGCATGTTACAGCAGAGAGCTGACACATTCCACGTAGTTTACACAGTGCTACAGTAATGATCAGATCCACAAAACGAGTTCTGTAAGCCACGGGCTCGTCACCACGTAATTACTGATATTTTGGCTGCTTATATAGACACTGATTTGTCTTCTGCAGATATGTAGTGTCTTGTTTCCTGTGGGATTATTCTTGCACACAGAATTGATAAGTGAGAACAATTAATTAGGTCTCTCTTGTCTTATGAAAAACAGGAAATATGATCAAATGTTTTTTTTTTATAATAAGCTTCTCTGAAACGATGTTCAGATAAAAAAAGAGTCAGTGAAACAATGTTCAAGAGTTCAGAAAACAAACCGAGACCAGTACATCATGAGCAATATATAATGGGATTTGGAGCGAGCGGTAGAGAGCCTTCCATATCTCCAACCCACATCGAGGCTGCTTATCTGTAACATTCACACACACACACACACACACACCCTGCCCCCATGCTTGGGCAGTTGTCTCTACAGTCCACATGACACTGCTACTGAGCTACACATACTGATGTAAGTCACATCTCGGTTCCTCCTTCTCTGTTCCTGGTCTAAATGTGGTCTGAGCTCAAAAAAAAAGAGGAAAAATAAATGAATTACTAAGTAAACCAAATTTGAAATTCGCATTGGATTGTGTGTAGATAGATGACAGAATAATTAACCCTAGTCGGTTTTCCGAGGTCATTTGTCCAGTAGTGGAAAAACTGTACCGAATCCAAGTTTGGCTTAAAAATAACAAATAACTGTCGGAAAGAAACTTTCTCTGTACTTCCTTCTTCCACCCAAACCATCACGTCTTGGTTATTTTCAACACACATGCCTCACCTCCCTCTTCACTCAGAGACGAGGAAGGCGTGTCTCTCTCCTCGTGTGACCCTGACAGCCTTCAGCTGAGTAAGCGCAAACAAATGTAGCCGCTCATGGTTAGCCGTTTTGGTTGGGCCACGTACCCTGCCGCATTTCAACCGCCATTCATGCGACCGTCCAGGAAAGAACACTCCGCCAGAACACTGTTGAGGAAGGAAGAGCGTCTGCTATTTTCTGCTGCGCTCCGACCAGTATAAATGTACCGCTAGGAACGGGAAAGGGCCACACGTACTTCCTGATGATACGGCTGCGAAGGGAGCGCGACGGGCCGCGTCGGCGCGAGCGTCGGGGTGGCGGGCCATCCGTCACCATGACAGCAGGCGGCGGGCACCCCGCGCGGCCAGCAGCAGACTCGGCTCTCTGGGGAGGATGAGCTGCAGCTGGATTAATGCACTCATGCCTCACAAATCATCCGCGCTTCTGGAAGGCGGGAATGGAGGTGCACGGCAGCAGAGCGAACTCAGCGACGCCGCACTCAGGCGCGCACACTCTATAAATCACGTGCACACACGTGTGTGTGTGTGTGTGAGAGAGAGGGAGAGATGGAGAGAGAGAAATCAAATCTCTAACAGAAACTTCTTAACAGTGGCTTCCTGAGAAAACCTGCATTCGTGCGAGTCAGTTATGACTGCGTGGACTAGCCGGATGTAGGTCAAGCATGACTGCGTATCAACCACATTAACATATTAACATGTAACACTGCTGTTGGTCTAGAAGGCGTGGTCTTGGCGGGGGGAGGAACAGCTGCTATGTACATCATGGAGAGCTACAGTGTTTTACAGCTTCATTTAGCACTCACTGGATCCTGCAGCCTTTGAATGTTATCAGCAAGGATTTCTGTGTGCTTTACTGTTATGGATCTTTGAATTCCGCAGGCTGATCTTTGGTACTATTCAACAGCAGTATCCAGTGGAGATGGATGTATACATCGTGCACAAAGGCCATAATATACTGCCCTCACCATCTCTCTTTTGTTTGACCGAAAATGGCTGTCTTTATTTAAAATGTGCTTCTAGTGCAGTATCATTATCTGTGTTTACAATGAAGTCACTTAGACACTGAGGAGATATAATTCAAATGACTCTTTAGCTCTCCCTGTAGTTTCTGCCTACTAAGATCCTTTTTGTTCGCTTTAGAAAAATGGTAATCTGAGAGGCGGATCTGAATCACGGCAGCGAGAGAGTGTTGATATAAGAGAAGATGAGATCCACACCTCTGATGCAAACGCCCTCCCCGCCCCTCCCCCCGAAGGGCTCTTCTGTTGGTCATGTGACAGTAAACAAATGGCAGAAAGGTGAAATGCAAATTGTATGGAAAACCTGTCCCACAAAGACGTCGTGCTGTTCTGTGTACATAGACTGGGGGGTTGTTAGGGAGTGGCCTAACTGAAGTGCTTAACAGTAATAGGACTCTTTTTCTTTTCCTCATAAACCCCTTCCCACCAAACAAACAAAGTAGTGTCTGCCTGCAAGGCGCAGTGGAACTAGAGCCCACATTCAGGGTCCATATGTATAAAGGGTCTCTTATAAAGAGCGCCGATCTGGCTTGGTTCACCCCTGTTTGAACAAACTGTGTTTATTAGGGTATGAGAGGCAAAAACTGATCACAGATCAGCATGTGTGCGCTACGCAGTTACTACAATATAGCCTCAGAGCTTAATAGGAAAGCAGGGGGAACTTCCTGTCTGGATAAATCTACTTTGCACAATTGCTCTCTTATTTGCGTTTAGGGGTTAGGTAAGAAAATCATAGTGCAGAGAAAATTCCTCTATAGAACATTCCTCTATAGAACATCTTCTTCTTCTTCTTCTACTTAGAAACATTTTTGACTTCATTTGGATTGGGTGTGAGCGCTCACCGCACGGCTCTTATTGTCATATGGCTGTTGGCGGGCAGACACCAAACGTCGGCCACCGCGGTCTTGGCTACAGGTGCTCTACGCGTGGGAAACGAGCAGAGCGCCGCTGAACAGGCACCAGCCCTCCAGCCATGCGTCGTGCCTTTCCGGAAATCTCACAGAAGCTAACCCAGCCGAGCTCTCCAGGCCCGCCTGTGGGGCACTGCCTGCAGCCCCTTATCCTGGGCGCCGTCTGCTTTATGCACACATTTGATGAGAAAGTTAATCAGTCTTTAAGAGACAAAAAAAAAAAGGTTGACTCTGAAGACATTGATTTAGCAACCAACCTTCTGATATATACAAGATGTGTAACAGAGAGCCCAGTTCACATTGCAGGGCAACCTGGAGGGTTTTGCACTTAGTTTTGTGCCCTAGTCCAGTCTCAAGCATATATCATGCAAGCACACATGCACAAAGTCTTGGATTGTCACCGTATTTACCTTAGTTTTTCAAATATTTGTATTTTTTGTAACACACACACACACAAACACACATACACACACACACGCACACACTCACACACATATGCATGCCTAAAAATACCTTGCAAGTATAGCCCAGAGGCATGACCTGAAATTCTTGCACTATTTCCCTGTCTCATTAGGCAAAGATCAGAGAGAGACAGAGAAAGAGAGAGTGGAACAGAGGAAAGAGAGTTGTTGAGACTGGAGAAATTGCGAGGGGGAGGGGAGGCGGGGTCACGGATGTTTTGTGAGGGGGCCTCGCCGGGCCGGAGCTCCGCCCCGCCCCTGCTCTGCCCCACCCCCTGCTCCGCCCCCCTGCTCCGCTCTGCTTGGCAGCCAGCCTGCTATTTCACAGCTGTCTGGGTCTCCAAAGTTTCCACAGCGTCCAGCCATACAGAGCAGAGACACGAGGCTGGAACACTGTGTGTCGGATCAACACAACGGCACACAGTAGGGGACAGGCGTCCGTCAACACTAGCGAGGAGAAGGTGGAGTGGGGGGGGGCTCCATACACATACAAACTCTACTTTTCAAATGGTGTTTTTGTTCATTCTAGTTTCTCAATGAAAATTTGGACCAAGTGGGCAAACTGTCAAAGCCCTGTAAAAACCTGACAGCATCCACTTAGTTGCCTAAATTAGGCAATAAAGCAGCTTTTGTTTCCTGATATATTGGAACGCCTCGTTAAGAACGCTTTTCCATTCCCCCTGCTTTCTGTAGTTTGTGTTTTGGGTGTTTCCTTTCTGGGTTCAAACTACGCCATCATCGAAAGTGCGAATTATACTTTCGCTTCATAAGCAGAAGGGAAAAAACCAGTTTGCCACATATGTGACTGGACTGTCGTGGGTGTGTGTGTCATTGGTGCGTGTTGTTCCTAAATCCCCATGACTACTTACACACCACCGTGAGTGGACGGGAGCAAACACAGACCCCACCCCCAGCCTTCCGTCCACCGACATTTTTTTTGTTGTGTTTTTTTTACCACATGTACAGGAATCCTGTGCAATCCAGCAATTTAAGGCTGTTTTGCCCATTCTGATGCATTTAATTGAAAGGCGGCATTGTAAAAGTGCACTTGGCTGGCCCTGGAAGGTGCTTTTAATCCCTTAAATAGACTAAGAGCTTTAGAGCTGTAAAGTGCCGTGTAGAGATGAGCTGCAGGGACATCGGTACAGCACGCCGCGGGCGCAGGTTCGTCTCATTGGCAATGCAATTTAAAGACCTGCAGAAAGGCTTTTTGTTATGGGGTACGGTTCCGTTTAAACGATGACAATAGGATCCAACACGCTCGTGTTGAGTCTGCGTCCCAGAGCCTGGTCTGCAGCCTGGATTCCTGCCTGTCTTTGGGCATCAGACAGTGAGAGATCTGTAGGAGATTGGCGGGAGATTAGTAGTAGATCAGTAGGAGATAGGTGGGACATCAGTGGGAGATCAGTAGGAGATCAGTGGGAAATCAGTGGGAGATCAGTGGGAGATCAGTGGGAGATCAGTAGGAGATAGGTGCGAGATCAGTGGGAGATCGGTAGGAGATCAGTGGGAAATCGGTGGGAGATCAGTGGGAGATCGGTAGGAGATCGGTAGGAGATTGGTAGGAGATCACTGGGAGATCAGTGGGAGATGCGTACTAGAAGTTCTGGTGCACAAAAGGCATCAAGGCTGTAGCTCTGGCTGACAGAGCATCTTCTTCGAAAGAGGTAGAGGAAAGAGGACAGGTCTCTGTTCGTTTTAAGACCTGCAATGTAGTGCTGGTGTGAGGCATTGAGAGTGCTCTGAGAGTGATGTGCTGAGAGTGATGCCCTGAGAGTGCTCTGAGAGTGATGTGCTGAGAGTGCTCTGAGATTTATGCCCTGAGAGTGCTCTGAGAGTGATGTACTGAGAGTGCTCTGAGAGTGATTCCCCTCGAGTTCTCTGAGAGTGATGTGCTGAGAGTGCAACACACCAATCCCAAAGTGATGTGGCAACCGACAAAGCACTTCTGCTGGGACTTTGACCGTTTGACACAAGCATGCTCCACTGCATCTCCAAGGACCATATGTCTGAACACAGACTAGGCAGAGAGCCGGAATTAATTGGCAAACTTCTCAGGTCTCTGTCGAAAGTGCTTGAATGTCTAGGATAGGACACATTTTTCAGCCCATGGTGAGTCGCTGGCCCGACTGCTTGCTTGCGTGGCTGAGAGGACTCATGCAAAATACATCAGTCATGAGCTGGAGTGATATGATGATAAGTGATACGTTTCTCTCTTCCACTTGGTGTCACATAGGATGTGCTTACAGTTAAAATGTTCATGCCGAGAGCTGAACCTGAACGGTTAGTGTTCAGCTGGACGCAGGTGAGGGTTAGTAGGTTATCAGGGTCATTTTTCTGCATGTTGATTGGTTCAGTGCATTGTCCAGTGTACGGCTTTGGCATGACTGTCCTTATCATCGCATGACTGTGACTATTCCACATGCCATGATGATCAAGGCCAAAAATAAGAGAATACCCTGTTCACAATTTTTATGATGATTTCTTAGAATGGAATTTCACAGAACTTTGAGGACGAGGTTTACTTGGCTAGTCTGAGGGAGCTCTGGAATGAAAGAGAATGAAAATGCAGACTTCACACTGTGCAGCTCAGCAGTGGAGACAGTGTGAATAACATCTCTCCACGTCTGTGAATGTACCCCCCTCCCCAACCCCTCCTCCCTGTCTCCCCGACTTTCTTCCCTTCTTCCCTTCAGTCTTTCTTTCTCGCCATATCTTGCTTTTCTTTGTCTCTCTCCCTCAGGAGAATCAGGCAGCCAAAAACCTGGAGATGCAATGCAAATGGGAGGAGACATTATGAGCCGAACAGAAATGATTGCCCGTTCCCGACTGCGGATGCCCCCCCCCCCTTTACCCCATTCACAGCACAATAAAGTATTTCAGTTTTACTTTAAAACGGCGAGCGCGCGGCACTGAAGGGCATTTACTGGCGCTACATGGGGACGTTTGCTGGTGTTTGTGAGCGCGATTGCAGCTGGTGTGAGTGAGAATCACGAGCGGCGGAGGAAAGGCGTGTGATCCGCAGCGCCGGTAGAGTTCTGCGAAGCGCAGCCGTAGCATTTTTAGAGCGGCTGAATTTCTGGAGCGCATCCGTGGGATTTAACAGTTTCCTTTGCGAGTAAATCTCCTGCCCCTTTCTTCCTGCCGTTCCAGTCAGAAACAGGATATTAGACCTTCCCCTTTGCTCGTGTTCTTTCAGGCTCACTCGAAGCTCTGAAATCCGTGAACACGCGCGTAAAGTTTTGAGATCACTGGCGAACTGAACTGAGATCACCGAAGAATTTCTGCTTATGATACATGTATTTTTTTAAAGATTGCACTTTGTATTAGACATTATATTTTAAATACACACATTTTATATTATTGGATAAGCATTTTATGTACAAATTAATATTGTAAGATTCATTATGTCAAAGTATTGCCCAGAAGATAAAAAAAAAAAACTTTCTCCGTTTTGAAAATATTTGAATGCGTTCTCAACACCTAGTAGGTTAAGCAGTCTCCTCCCCTGCTCCATCAACATCACAAGAAGTATTAAATTCCAGACCACACCCAGTGTAGTTCTAGGCAGTTACCGATTTGGTAGAGGAGGAGCGCGCACTATTTTTTCTTAGTTCACTACTACTACTTCGCCTGGAGTCACGTTTGCGCTTACATCACTTTGTCTCCACATCTGGCTGCTAACGAAGTTAAGCGACGTATTTTTTGACACCTTTTCCACTCCGATCAAACGGTGAGTTGATAATTAAATGTTACACCTAACTGATAGGTTTCCACGTACGAAAGGGCAAGGTTATACGAATGTGAATACATGTCGTTAATTCCGTGTGTTAACTTTTTATTGCTGCGTCAGGTATAATTCGCGTAAAATATCCATGTGTTTAGGGAAACTATACAACTTGTTGAACTTTGTAGAGTCGTATTGCAACCTAAGAAAGGGGCGTTGTCTCCCGCGTGTGCGCCGCGCGCGCTGAGAGAAACCTCTTTGATGATGCTGATTGAATCACTTTAAGTCTAATGAACAGGTTGTTAGTTTATGGCCCTCGCCAGTGTTTATGCAATATTGACTCTCTGGACATAGATTGTTAACGTTGTTTGTTGTGGTCATATTCCGGTGTGAATTTTGATGTTTAAAAATTGATTACGATGTTTTTTTGTGTGTGTGTAAAATATGTATTTGTTTTGATTGTGATATATAGAATCAGCAGTGCCCACCTAACGAAAGTATAATTTTTTAGAAGTCTTCCAACCCAAAACCTTGTTTAGAACGTCGCCCCCTGGTGACAGTGAACAGCTTGTGTACGCTATAACTTCATCCTGGACAGATCCAGATGTGTTACATCAAGCATTAAAAGACTGCCTGATGCACATTTTAATTCATGAATCTTTCTAATTCAGAGTCTCTAAAAGTCATCATTTTGATTTAGCTACTTTAGATACATGGTCTGCTTCCCTTGATGTTTGTTTAAAAAAGAAGTTGCCAAAGTTAAAAAAAATTGCAATAGATTAAAAATAATTTGCTGACTTGAACTTTTTTTTTATATTATGAATGATATGATGCCTGTTGAAATGAAAGCTGTGTACATGTGACTATTACCTTGGCCTCCATCACATCTTTGTTTTATTTTTGCATATCTGGAACTTGATCTAAAGAGTCCACCTCTGTAAGTAAGGTTGTGTGTGTGTGTGTGTGTGTGTTTGTGTTCAGCACATTCGCTATGGTGCATTCCAGAGTGGTGTATGTTGGAGCGTTCTGGGGGTGGGGAATATCCGCGAGGCCCAGCACGGAGTGGATTTCCGGATGCCCGGCCACTCCTCGACTGCAACACAAACACGGTCGACCCCGGGCGCCATGATCCATGGCCCCCTCCGTGCGTAAAAACAGAGCAGCGGCATGATTTATGGTTCAGCCGCAACAGGATCCGATTGGTGGTGGTGCTGGTGGGGTGTGGACGTGTTTGGGGGTGGGGTGTATCCATCAGCAGTTTGTACAGTATTAAATGTGCGTCTTCCTTTGGCTACTCTCCCAGACCTCCGCTCTGGGGCGAGTGTGCTTCCAGCACTGTCTCTGGAGATAACACAGCTAATACCTCTCGCTGCATCGAACAATGCCAAAGCTAAGGGCCTGCGATTTCAGCTCGACTTGGCCGATGCCTTTGCCACCTAAAATGAAATTTGTTACAGTCCGGCGTGAAATGCGGGCACAGACGTGTCACGCTGTCCCCCAGGAAACGGGCCTCATGTGAAATTCACATCGGCTCCTCCGCGTGTTATTTTTCCAGCCTATATTACGGCGCTGCTCCAGTAATATGCTGACTACGCTCTTTCAGACATTTTGGAGCTTCTGCTCATGGCGGTGACGAGAGCGAGGCAAGCTGAAGTGATTCAGAAACGTTCTCTTTCCGCAACGCTTCGTGCTCCGGGTAGCGCACGATAGACCTCACCGCCAGCTCCACAGCTCCATGTTTCCACTTTGGTGTAATTTTAAAGTTTGTTTTTTTTTCCACCTTGTGGTGAAGTGCCAAAAAATTTCTGATCAGGTGAACTGGCTTTTAGGAATGCCTTTATGAAAGGCGCCATTACCATTATTATCCTATTATAATCATTACCAACCCCAAGCTTTGATGTTTCATGTAAAGTAGGGCAAGGTAATTAGCCCTTCTTAAACACAGCATCACTGTAGCCTGATATGTTTCTATGTCTGACACCTTTTTTATGACAGAGGAAATGAAGCTATGATCGCACTGGGTCTGTTTGTCCACACTAGTCCACACTGTGCTCGGATCCAGTAGAATCTGTGGTGCAGTGCTCAGATCAGGAGGTAGGTCAAAGGCCGAGGCCTGGTTTCCACAAGTTTGGCAGCAAGGCCAGAGTGGCCAAGTATGTTGTCGTTAGCATCGGGTTGGACCGCGCCATTTGTGTCATCATGCCTTATCATGTCCAAGGCTATAAAATGTGATGACCTACCACGTGTTTCTTTTTAGCTGGGAAGCATTTTACATGGCAAATTACCTGTCAAAGTAGCAGAACGTGTTTCACAGCACAGATCCGTGAATTGGCAGGAAGCAGCGGACGAGGCAAACGATTCCTGCTCATACACATCTGCTGTACTTTTGCTGTTTCTAGTTTGTTTTCGGCAATACAAGGAAAAACAATGTTGATGAAGCCCATTCTTTGTAAAGGAGATGCAGTCTCTGCCGTGTGTGTGTGGTGGGGGAGGCTTCTCACCATGAAAATGTTTTGCAGTGTGATTTTCCTTCTGCATTTTTTTAGAGTAGTGCACGCCAGTGCCTAGCATCGTATTTGGGGAATAAAAACTCAGAATAGAGGTGAAATTCCAGAGGCTTTTGGATCTTGTGGTGATGACGGTCCCTTTGTGGATAACTGCAGATATCTTGCTATCTGTCCTGGTACAGAATGAGATAGGCAGACATGGAGAACAGTATGCCTACATTCTCTCTCTCTCTCTCTCTCACACACACACACACACACACACACACACACACACAGATGACAGGAGAAAGGAATTTACCTGAACAGTGGGGGATGGATGAGATAGAGGGCCTTCTAGACAAGAAGACAAAGATAGAGTTAACTGGAACTGAGGGATATTACACACAGCACACACACACACGTACATACATACAAAAGAAAGGAGAATCAGACAACTCAAGTCAGTTGTGTTTATAAACTTCAGGGCTGGCATTCCCCAACATACATACGTGCGCCACATGACAGACATTAGTCGCGGTACGAACACAAGCAGTTGGCAGCGCGAATCACAATCTGTTATTTGCATGACGAGACTAAACAAACAACCCCGTGTGCGTTAGCCACACACGGCGGGATCGAGCCGCCTGTTTCTGTTTGTCCCCAGAAGCTGGAGGATCTCAGTCTGGCCTGAGCAGCGATCCCCCTTGTTAGAGGAGAGCGGCAGATATATGAGGATGGCAGGGCACGAAATGCCTGTTAGAGTAATACGCCACAGATGGAAAACCCGCGCGGAGCCCCGCAGTTAAGTCTGCTTGAACTAGCGGGCTGTTTCTCAGGAATGGAGAAGAGGCCTCCCTCTCCGCCCGCCTGCCTCAAGATCAAAGTGCTTCGTGGAGGAGCCGACAGGCGTGTGAATGAAAGTTGAGAAGCCCGACCCGACGTTCTCACGGGTTCGTCGCGTCTGCAGATCTATCTGTGCGGCCGTCGCCGGTCGCGTCCCGCGGTGCCCGTCTTACCCACCGCCATGGCCGCTCACTCCCGCCATTGTGTTCGTGGGGCGCCTTCGAATAAGAACACTGACCTGAGATCAGTCCTCACCAGTCTATACAGTCGTGTTCAAGACTGGGTAAATGTCACAAACTGATCTCCAGATTGGCATTTCTACTCTGATGAATGTGGCCTTTCAACCACCCCCCCCCCCCTCCCCCTTGCATGTCTGGGCTAGAACTGAGGCGCCTTAGGCCAGAGCACGAGGAAGCCCCCCCGTGCCAAACAGCAGAGCTCGAGACGGAGACATCGCCCTCAGGACACGCTGGGAGACGCGTGACACGACTCCTCAAGGGCCTCGCAGGGCGCCCGGGTGCCTTTTCTCTCTGAGCCCTGGAGGCTTCTCCAGTCGTTTGGTCTTTTTTAGGTGTTTTTTTTTGTTTTACAGTTTACAGTTCACAGTCTGTGTATTCTGCAACACTGTCATGGCTTCACCGAGGGGGGCTAAACTTACAGCTAGGGCTGCCCCTGAAGCCCAGCTGTCTCTGCAAAGCATTAAACCTCCCAGCTGGCTGTGCGGCGACTCTGGGTTGTGTGTTTTCTCCGATATTAAGTCTTGGCTGAATAAAGGGCTGAGCAGCAAGGCGAGGCGAATAAAAGAAGCTGGCGGCCAAGCGCGAACCTCCTCTAGTTTAACTTCATTTTCCTGCACTAATCAACTGTGGTCAAGACCATAAAATTTGTGCCTTATAAATATCTGTAGGTCTGCTTCAGCCTGGGCGTGTTGTCATGTTTGCCATGGAAAACAATAACAGTTGCGCAAGGTGTCATAACGGTGTTGTCCTGCAATAATCATCATCATTATTTTTATGTATATGGTACCTTTCACAGGCCCAAGGTTTGCTTTCCAGTGCATTTAAGGTTGCATTTCCAGTGCAACATTTAAAGAAAAAAACATGTTGAAAGTTGATGAGACGCCTTTCGAGGAAGACGAGTGCGGTTTCAGGGCTAGCGGACGCTACAGCTCGGGCGCTACACCAACGAAAGGTCTGCGAGTCACGGAAGAGAACTTGGTGACAGACACTAAGTAGGAAGCTGTTGGAGAGAATGGTGGGATGCATGCGTGTGCTCAGATAAGCTAGGACCAGCCCATGTAGGGCACCGAAGGAGCAGATAACGTTTTTGTATTGCGGTAGTTTGGTAATGAAGGTTGCTGAAGTTTGTTAATGGCTTTAACTTAAAGACGAGTCAAAAGGGAGTTAGAGTAATCTATGAGAGAAGACACAAAGTTTCGGCAACAGTGTGAGTAATAGACGGAGGCATGCCATGTTACGGAGATGAAAAAAAAAAGCAACGAGTGACATAATGTCTGCGTCTAGAGTGAGTGAGGAGTCAAACGGAATACTGCAGAGTGTTATCTGGTTGGAAAGTCCAGTTTCGCAGCAATCTCACACTGTAATCAGAACACCTCATAAGTGTATCGATATATTTAACAGCCATATACGGCGCCAGCGTAATGATAGAAGTTTTAAAAAAGGAAAAAGAAGAGAACGGAACATTTTGACGTCACACGATTAACTGAGGAACAGCTAGGAACATATCAGACGATGCGTTTAATTTATGGCTTAATTTAAACGTAAACAAAGTTTGAGATAAAGTAGACGTGGAAATGAATCTGCTGCCGTACGGAAGTGAGTCAGCGTAAACAGGTCCGTCAGGATGCTTGGATCTTAATTAAATCAGCGCTGGAGGTGCCAGAAGGGGCAACGGCTTCTGTAGGTGAGCCTATCAGTGTGCTGGTGTCGTGTTCTCCTGCAGCAGTTTTCTTGCACGTCTTTTTCAGGAGGAGCAAACTGTGCACGTCTTTCCTTTCTGCTTGTGAAACAGCTCGTGTTTTTACCTCCGTTTTTGTTTTGAGCTGGGAGTTCATGCCCCAGCTGTGGAATAAACCCACAGACCCGTTCCGTTACCTCCGACTGAAGCTGCGTCAACCGCAGGTCCTGAGGACCTAAGAGCCGATGTTCTCCCGATGTTCTCCTGATGTTCTCTCGGAGTTCTCCCGTCTCCACAGGGATCCTCCACAGGGAAACTGTTTCCCTACCTTCAGCACGCATGAGGATGCTCGTGCTCATGAATGGTGGGTGGTGACCTGCGCAGGACCTTCTGAAAGGAGCTTGTGTCTGGCAGCTCTTCAACCGGCTTGTCACTTAAACCTCAGTGAGCTCGATCTTTTAACATTGACTTTCTAGAGAAAAACAACCCCAGACGTGATTCTAAAGCCTCCAGGCCTCGAAGGCGAAGGCGTTCAGTGCTGTAGTGTGTGTGTGTTTGTGTGTGTTTCTGTGTCAAAACACTCGACATCATTTAAAAACCAGTCTCAGTTCAAAAATATCCTGCACTCCACTTCTTATACGCCACCACAGATTTGAACATGTTCCGGGGGAACATCTCTGTCATTTCTTCCGTGGGCTGCGTTTCTCAGCCACGGCTGACCTGGAAGCGTGTCGCAGACTGCGGCTTTTGTTTTACACACACACACACACACACACACAAAAACAAACCCCAAAAAGACATTAAACTGCTGAAACCAGAGTCAGCGTTTTCCACCGTGCAGGAAAAGACTGGGGTAGTTTGGAATTGCCGTGCACATACACACACACACACACACACAGGCGCGCAGTGCCGGCGTGGAGGGTTCCTTCTGAAAGCGCTGACACCAGTTTTGTTTCGTAGATGGTGGAGACGGATGGAGAACGTGGCGACCATAATCGCGCCACAAGATCGCACACACTGGGCTCAGGCTTGTCCTGGCAGTCTCTCCAAGACAAACTTGTAGGTTTTCATGTTACATCCTATATAAACTCTACCGGAGCCCCCAGCCTCATATTATGAAGCTGAAATAAAACTGGAATTTCCCCCACCCACTTCAGTTTCTTGCTCCAGCAGCTGTGTAGCAGATGTATATTCCGACCAATGAACGAACGAGTTAATGCGAGGGATTGATACACTGCGCGCACGTCGGACTCGCGTCAGTCTGGATGGGTTTATTCGGTCGCTTACGTCACCCGATTGAACTTCTACTATGTACCTAATGCAAATCACTTCTCGTTTAGATGGTGTGGATGTGCAATAGTAAAGACTGGCTGAGAGGACTACGTAGTATCTGCAGCCTATTTGCGTGTGAAGCTGACCTACCCACTCCTGGAGATCACTTTGTGGTCTTCACCGAACACCCAGAAGGCTCCACAGTGGCTTTCTCAACATACATATGCTAAACTATTGTTTCTCCGCAAGTTCTCTCTTCACAGCATGTTGAAGTTTCAGGGGTCCTTCTCCAGCAGGTGGAACATTCAGAATTTCCTTGTGAAGGTTGATCTGCTTATGCAGAAACAACCAACACTGATTCACTTATTCTCCCTCTTTCTTGTCAGCATGATGAACCGCTCTTACCGTAGTTTGTGCTATTTTAGATCACTGTTCCAGTTAATGGACGATCCCACCAGCTGTTAGGACTGCAGCGATCTGGGTTAGCTGCATATATTCTGGCACAATGAAAGTATTTCAGGATTAGTGTAGAATAATCTGGTGCTGGTGATAACTGCTACCTCCAGGAACACCTTAGCATGTACAGATAAAACTACAGTTCATCTGATTCTCATTCATCACATTTACTCTTAATTTTAGAATTATTTCTTACTGTGAGGACACTTTGTTTTCAATATACAAGATCTATTTGACTTTTCAGTCTTAACTGAGTTGCTGATATAATAAATCCCCTTTTTGCATCTCGCATATTAACATGGTTGATCTGAACCTGCAAGGCCCAGCAGAAGGTTAAGCCAACCTGGACAGAAAGCTCTCAGGTCAGTTGCTCTCAGACGGTGCCTTAGTCAGATCATGTCTCCAGTTCTAATGCCAGGCATAGAGAGCATATTTTGCATTTTGGCCTGTGTGTACCTTTTTTTTCCCTCTCCTTTCCCTCCATTTTGCTCGGCTCCTCCCCTCCGGCCTCCCACGGTTTCTGGGTAAAGCTACAGACGGCAGCTGCTGGGTAAATTTAGACCATGTGCAGCAGAAGGGTGTGGCGTGCTGAGGCTCCCCCCCCCCCCCTGACTTCATGCTCTGTCCAACCAGACGTCTGGAGCAGGCCACATCCTTCAGCATCGCAGAGGTGGAGGGCCGTGTGAGCCGGGAGTTCCTGAGTGCTCGGTGTAGATGGTGGCCGTCTAAAAGTGTCCCACAGGACAGTGCGATGCTCATGGCTGAGCGCTACGGTGATGGTCAGAAGCTTAGACCTTGCAAACTCTTCCGTGAGCTGAACTGGAAATCTGAAGGAGAGAGAAATGATTCTCAGGTCGGGGGGGTTATGGAATGGCCCAAATGGCGGTCTTGACCTCAGGAAGTGGAGCTGCACTGGTGTTTCATCCAGGAATCTGATCTTCTACGTTATGGCCACACCCATTGACTGTAGCACACTGGATTCAATGGCAGCTAATTTTCAGGCAATCCATTAGGCAACTGAATCATGGTTACTGCCAGGGAAACAGTAAACTGGAAAGACTTTGGTTCAACCTCTGGATGCCCTTTGACCCTCAACTGGGACATGAATCCAGAGGATAGACAGCTTCCTGCCTGCTAATTCAGCCTTTCAGGATTCATTTATTGGACCTGTGTGATGTCCAGCAGTTTATTAGTTGTAAATGGGGAACGGGCTACAGAATTCATCTTTGTGACCTCCACAGTTTATTGACGTCTGGAAGCAGAGCTAATCTCTCAGTGTGGACCTTGTTGTGGACCAGAAGAATAATGTGTTACCTGAAGGCACTGCTCCCACTTTGCGCTCTGTCCAACCCAAAAACTAAAGCTGACTCCAAATTGTTCACCCGAGGGGTCAAATGACTTAAAACGCAGCAATATGTCTGCGTCAGAGGAACCTGTAGTGAGCAGGTTTGTCACATGGGCCAACAGTTTAATAGAGCTGATCTAGGATTTGTCTCTAATATTCTAAGGAGGGACCTGAGCTATTTTACAAATATACTTATACACTTTACAAATATGTACAACCAATTAGAAAGGGTGTAGCCTGACATTGTGCTTACATCATGGACAACACTCATCCACCACACCCAAAAGCAGACGCATACCCATGAGAGAAATGTGTTTGTATTACCAAGCCTAGCTAGTGTTTAATGGTAAAAGTGGAGTGGTTGTTGTTGAGGACCTCTTCATACTACGGCTTTCATGGGAACTTGGTAAACTTGCCTAAGTGCCTAAGTGATTTTGCAACATTCTTCAACTAAATATAAACAGAGGAAGAGCCCACGCCACCTCTGCTGGCAGTATTTATTCAACACGCTATTAGAGACACCCAGAAAGGAATTTCTTAAATAAGCTCTGACTCCACTTCGATGCGGAGCTGAGCTGTTGCTCATTGTGCGTCAGACGACGTCAGAATTTTCCTTCACATCAGAGCCAAATGCGTTTTTGTCATCCATGCTGCAGGGGGCGTGGTTTAGTGAGCCCAGGAGAAGCCGTCGTATTCTCTGTGAGGTTGGGTATTAGAAAAAGAAGACTGCCACATAAGAACCCAAACTAGCACAGGTTCGTGTTTGGATGGACTATCTGCACGTGCCTTTGGACATGTCAAACCCCCCCCCCCCCCATTCACGTGCGCTTGAGTCAGGCCGCGTGCTCCATGGGTCTCTGCTTCTTTAGCGTCCAAATCCTCCTCCGAATGGGGCCTCAGACGTGAGCTCAGAGCTCCCGCCACTGCCACAGTATTAGCTCATCGGTTCCGCGGCGGATCACGCGGCCTGCGGATGTCGCTGGAGCTCCGGACGCCTTCCGCCCAGGTGCTGACTCGCTCCTCCTGTTTGTGTCTGTGTTTGGCTGCTGCATAACTCTCATTGTAATGAGGCCTCGGGGAACAGGGGCAAGAGAATTTGAGGGCAATAGAGAATTTGAATTTGCAGAGAATGCGTCCATGGCATATGCTAACGGAGAGGAAACTCACATTTCAATTTCTGAGAGCTGCAAAGACTTTTTTTCTGGAGCAAAAAAAACACGGCCCGTAGCGCATATGGAAGCAATCCGAGGGTCGAGAGTTCAAATCAAGGCATGACCCTTGCGAGAAGCAGCTGTCTTTAAGAATTTAAGAGGTGTGGAGCAGAGGATTGCAAATTCACCCCAGGAGTGTCACAGGCCTCCCCCGACATGATTCGTCAGGGAGACGCGCTCGCGAGGTTCAGCAGGTGTGAATGAACAGGCAAAGCACTAATCTGTGAGGTGCTGTGGTCAGCCAGTAGCTGAGGTTCCTCCCTTGGCCAGGAGGCCATACACACCGCACGAGTCATGGAGTAATGGCTAGTGAAATAATATGTGTTTGTTTCCCTCTGCCGGACAGACTCTGCTTTCCACACGCCCGCTCCGGAGTCAGCCATGCTGGTTATTTTGGCCCTCATTGTCCTCTTCCACATCGTTTCAGCAATACTGCTCTTCATAGCTACTATCGACAACGTGAGTACTATCCCACGGAGCGTTTTTTTTTTTTCCAAGCCGGCTTTTGAAGATCTGTCCTGCAGAGTTCAGTACCAGCGCAGCATTGAGTTGCACTCGGAGCAAGTGGTACGGACTCTGAAAGGCTGTCTTCGATTAGCTGGATTAGCTTGGATTACAGCTGGAAGTACGAGGTGCACACGCGGGGGGGGATTCCAGGGCCATGACCACGGGCGACTTCAAGGTCTTTTTTTGGTAGCAACATCTCATCCTCCACACCTCCCATTCACTTCCCCCTACTGCTGCAAAACTCATCTGTCAGCAGTTCAGTTTAGTGCCACCACTGTCATAATCATTCCTGCTTTACAGGTTGGAAAATTCACTGGATGGAAAAAAAAAAAAGCAATGCATTTCCATTCTATCCAAAAATGAATTTAAATGGGTGAGACTAATAGAATGTATTGCCCTCAGTGCTATGGTGGTTCTGGTCGATAAGTCCCACATGCATAGGTACCTGTAGAAATGTAGAGGAATGCAAAGTGTGAAGAAAGCTTTAGAAAGCTCTTCATTTGTTTTGGAGCTGCCATCACTGATGAGTTTCTCTCACTTGTAGGCTTGGTGGTTTGTCACAAAAGGCAACTTCTACACTGATCTCTGGTTCAGCTGCAATGTCACCTGTGTCAGTATTGAAAATAGTGCCACCAAAGATGCAGGTAAACTCTCAACCACAACATCCTCGTAACATATCCATACTGAGTCATCACAGTTTTATTACTTTGAAAGTATTCTGTAGTCTAGTCAAGTATATACACAAAGCTAACGCACGAGCTAGAAATTCATTCCAAATTACACAAAAAAACAGGCATGATGGGTAATGACCTGAACCTTCTATTAATGATGGCTTTCATCCTCAACAGGGTTCCTCCAGGCAGTGCAGGCAACCATGATACTGGCCACCATCTTGTGCTGCGTAGGCTTTTTCGTGTTTATCTTGCAGCTCTTCCGTCTGAAGCAAGGCGAGAGATTTGTCTTCACGGCCATCATCCAGCTGATGTCTTGTAAGTCTTGAGTAAAGACCTCTCCCGAAAGCCACTAGCTTTATTGGTCATAACAGCCACGAGCCAAGCGTTGTATATTATCTATGATGATTCTGCTTCAGGCCTGCAGTGCCATAGTGCTCATCAAAACGTCTATTCCATACTCCAGATAATTCAAATATAATTACCCCCAAATAGGCCTGCATGTCATTTTTCAGTCATTACTGTAGTGTAAGATCGGTTCTGAAATATGCAGCGTGCAGTAGGAAATGTTACCGCAGTGAGCCATTTGAGTGAACTTATTTCTTACATCAGACATCATTTAATTGAATTGTCTCAGCATTTTGACCACAGGCATATTTTCACATCTCACACAGACATGCATGAAGATCTTGTCAGAAAACACATTGTGCACCAAAATAAGTTATATGAGTTCAAGCCCCTTCATAAACTGTTTACATAGCCCTAAACACTACTCCTTTTGAAATCTGAAATGTGAATGACTAAAACAACAACAAAAGAGCTATGACCTCTGTAAAATCAGACTTCCTGTGCGACTAACATCATTGCCTTGTGTCTGGACAAGTTAAACATTCGGTTATTGAGGCAAAATCACACCAAGCTTTGTGAGAGAGCCCCCACTGGCGAGGAGAGGAATTGAGTCTCTATGTGACACACAGATCCTTTAGGCAAAGTACTGGTAGGTTTCTTTATATAGCACTTGTCATACTCAGTGGCAGTTCAAAGTGCCTTTAAGAAAGTAACCGGTTGCAAGGCAGTCGGACCAGGTGGCACTGCTGGTCATGTCCTCAAAGTGTCTTCAGGTCAGCTGACTGGAATATTTGTGGACATTTTCAGACTGTGTCCTTGTCTGTTCTAACGTTTCAAACTGGCCACCACTATCTCCGTACCCAAGACCAATGTAACATTTAAATGACCGCTATCCTGTTGCCTTACTTTGAGCATACGTGAGTGCTTTGAGAAACTGGCTGGAGAACTCCACCTGCTGCTGCTCTGGACCCGTCAGTTTGCCTGCCAACGGGACAGATCCACCGATAATGCTGTAGCCATGACACTGCACACTGCCCTCGTCTTCCTGGACAAGAGCACCATGTATACGAGACCTGCTGTTTTGCATTCAACACCACAGGCCCTCGGAAGCTCGACGTGAAGCTTCGTGCTTTGAGTCTGAATAGTTCTCTGTGTGTCTGGGTCCTGAACGTGAGCTGTTGGGCCGCCGCCAAGTGGTAAGAACTGGATTCACCGCTTCCTCCTCACAGCAAACAGAGGAGTACCTCAGGGTTATGCACTCACCAAACAGAGGAGTACCTCAGGGTTAAGCACTCACCAAACAGAGGAGTACCTCAGGGTTATGCACTCACCAAACAGAGGAGTACCTCAGGGTTATGCACTCACCAAACAGAGGAGTACCTCAGGGTTATGCACTCAGTCCTCTGTGTACTCACAAATGCAAAAGCAACTCGCAGCTCCGTCATCAGATTTGTAGATTACGTGCCAAGAGTGGGCCTAATTTCCTACAGAGAGGAGGTTAGTCACCTGACGCACTCCTACTCAACTTCAGCAAGACCAACGAGTCAATAGTGGATTCAAGAAGGAGGAGTGTGTGCACACACCCATCTGCATCAATGGCGCTACTGTAGAGGCTCAGCTTTACGTTCCGTGGTGTAGACATTATGGAGAACTTGCTGAAAAAAGTAGAATGGCGCTGCTTCTACCTTGGAACTCTATAGAGGCCTGGTATGAACGGCCACGTCCTCAGGTCATTTTACACCTGTACTGTCGGAAGCGCCTTGATTCATCTCAATCCAGTAATTCTGGCTGGGGTTGGTGTGGCCTGCTCCACACAGCACTGGGGTTGGTGTAGCCTGCTCCACACAGCACTGGGGTTGGTGTAGCCTGCTCCACACAGCACTGGGGTTGGTGTAGCCTGCTCCACACAGCACTGGGGTTGGTGTAACCTGCTCCACACAGCACTGGGGTTGGTGTAGCCTGCTCCACACAGCACTGGGGTTGGTGTAGCCTGCTCCACACAGCACTGTGGTTGGTGTGGTCTGCTCCACACAGCACTGGGGTTGGTGTAGCCTGCTCCACACAGCACTGGGGTTGGTGTAAGCCTGCTCCACACAGCACTGGGGTTGGTGTAGCCTGCTCCACACAGCACTGGGGTTGGTGTAGCCTGCTCCACACAGCACTGGGGTTGGTGTAGCCTGCTCCACACAGCACTGTGGTTGGTGTAGCCTGCTCCACACAGCACTGTGGTTGGTGTGGTCTGCTCCACACAGCACTGTGGTTGGTGTAGCCTGCTCCACACAGCACTGTGGTTGGTGTGGTCTGCTCCACACAGCACTGTGGTTGGTGTGGTCTGCTCCACACAGCACTGTGGTTGGTGTAGCCTGCTCCACACAGCACTGTGGTTGGTGTGGTCTGCTCCACACAGCACTGGGGTTGGTGTGGCCTGCTCCACACAGCACTGTGGTTGGTGTAGCCTGCTCCACACAGCACTGGGGTTGGTGTAGCCTGCTCCACACAGCACTGGGGTTGGTGTAGCCTGCTCCACACAGCACTGGGGTTGGTGTAGCCTGCTCCACACAGCACTGGGGTTGGTGTAGCCTGCTCCACACAGCACTGGGGTTGGTGTAGCCTGCTCCACACAGCACTGGGGTTGGTGTAGCCTGCTCCACACAGCACTGGGGTTGGTGTAGCCTGCTCCACACAGCACTGTGGTTGGTGTAGCCTGCTCCACACAGCACTGTGGTTGGTGTGGTCTGCTCCACACAGCACTGTGGTTGGTGTAGCTGCTCCACACAGCACTGTGGTTGGTGTAGCTGCTCCACACAGCACTGTGGTTGGTGTAGCCTGCTCCACACAGCACTGGGGTTGGTGTAGCCTGCTCCACACAGCACTGGGGTTGGTGTGGTCTGCTCCACACAGCACTGTGGTTGGTGTAGCTGCTCCACACAGCACTGTGGTTGGTGTAGCTGCTCCACACAGCACTGTGGTTGGTGTAGCTGCTCCACACAGCACTGGGGTTGGTGTAGCTGCTCCACACAGCACTGGGGTTGAACTCCAACCCCCTTCTGGAGTTCTACACCAAGTGCTGAGTCTCCGTCCACCCAAGTCAGTCTGTTGTCGCTGCTGGTGCAGTTCTGAGACAGATTCCTTCTTCAGGACATTGGTCTACTGAATGGCCAATAGCTACTCAGCATATTGAAATGTGGCCCGCGCTCTCACAACACACCGAAAGCTCACACAGCCAATACGTTTCTTACCCCCATAGGTCCCCTGGTCGGTCTACACAGTATTATTACAGCCCTGTACAGAACATACAGTAATATTAATCATTAATAATCGTACTGCACACTACTTGACATACATCTTTCTTCTAAGGGCTTAAGTGTACTAGATAGGTTGCCTGTACTGAATGTTTGGGTAGTGTGTGACGTGGATGGTCATGTTTACAGTAACATGACGATGCATGATGAGTTTGTATAATACTGCACTGATGTAAACATTACAAAAATTATTTGACTAATCCCCCCCCCAAAGGTCTGTGTGTGATGATCGCCGCGTCTATCTACACGGCGCAGGAGGACACCTTCCACAGCAAACCGCTGAATACAGGGGAGTACGGTTACGCCTTCGTAGTGGCCTGGGTGGCCGTCCCCGTGACCTTCATCAGCGGCTTGATGTATCTAGTACTGCGGAAACGCAAGTAGACGTTTGCCACGCCCCCGACCTCACCAGCCTTAGCCAAAACTATTTTTGTAAATATACTTTTTTTTTTTTTGGTTCATTTTTAAATGTGTAGTTGAAATACATGCCATAATGTAAGATTGCAGAAAATAAGAGAGATAATAAAAGAGATGATAAAATATGAATGCATTCTTAATATTAACCGTAGCATACTGGAAACGAAGCTTCTTTCTATGACATTATGTACTAAATCTCTGTCTCTTAACCCGTTGTATGTAAAAAAAAAAAAAAACCCATTCTTTTCCTCTGTTGAAAATGTGTTGCGCATTGATGTTGGGAAGTTAAAATGGGACTGAATTTAACTTGAAAATAAAACAGAAAAAAAAAATAAGATGGGAGTGACATTTTAAATAATACATTATATCTAACAAAACTATTTGGCGCGACTCATTCATGGAAATGCCATGTGACCTTTGGCTTGGTAGTACTTGGCTCCACTTCCTGTCACTGTCATTGGACCATTCTGGGTGACTCAGCTTTTAACAGGGGGCTGAAAAGCAGACAGGCTGGACTGTGCTGCCTGCCAACTTCCTCAGCACATCGTACTTGAAGCTGAACAAATCGATATCGCAGGATGTGTTCATTATGCTATTTTTTTTTCATGAAAGTTTGTAATGTTTTTTTTTTTTTTAAAACAAGTTTAGTTGTATTGCATGTTTAATTATTCTTTACCTGCATTTAGCTTACCATCAATATTAAAATCAAATATGAAATGTCATTCTTTAAGGAGCGGCAGAAAAGGCATGAAATGAGTTTAAGTGGAGAGTAGAGTTTGGGTTTGAAAATGAGTCAGACCAAAGTCACAGCAGAAAATATTTGGTTATTTTGTTTTCTGTTGGGTATTTTTCTTATGTGAGGAATAATAAGCAACTGGATCAAAGAATTCAGAACAGGCTAAAGTGCTCTGTATTTATATAGAGCAAATACACTGCTGTTCATTTTTGTAACGAAGTATTATCTCAACAAGCTTGAACCCTCTCCTGTTGTTTCTATATGAAGTGATCTCATTGGATATTATTGAAGGTTTTTTCAAATTTGAATGAAATCACATTGGCAGCTTTTTGTCTGGACTTCTTTTGCTCGTGCGCTGTGTCAGTCACCCATAGCTGCCTGTATTTCCAGTGACGGACCCAAACCAAGGGCTAAATGTTTGTTTGTTTTTATTAATTCAAAATGTCTATTACATTAAAGATCAACTACTTCTAACTTTTCCAGGACATTACATTAGTTTTACTTCACCTGTCCATTTCAAGTTCATACAATGACAACTAATGTTTTACTTTTGTCTGCATGAACTGGATTTCAATGCTCCAAACCTAAATAAGGAAACATGACATTTTATTTAATCATTTATCACAATACATGTTTGTAAGCCTAAAGAAAAGAAAAAGACCCACCCACCCCCCAAAGTTCAAGGGACCAACCACAAATACAAGGGTAGCAATTACACATATTACAGCCAGGTGTTAAGAAACGGTCATAGACGGTCATGTTTTGCTACCACAGACGGTCTGCACGTCGCTGTATGGTCCGTAGCGGCCGTAGATGTCCTTCCCCACCAGGATGAAGCTGAGCTTCTTCCCACCAGAGTTGTCCGACACGCGGCACGCCATGGGCAGGGGAATGGCCTTTACCACTCCCATGGTCTTCCACTTGGAGAAGGTGCCGTCGCTGTAATGCTGACACACGTATATGTAGTAGCAGTCCATGTCGGCGGCGTGGGGGTCCTCCTCCTCCACGTTCCACAGGAGAGCTATGCTTTGCGGGTTGGAGATGCAGGCCACCTTCACCAGGGGCTTCTGGGGCATGTTCTTGGAGGCGGCCGTGGCGGGCAACTGATTGGGAAACGGAGTGTCTGGGAACGGCGGAAGCTGCGTCTGCTGGGCGGCCTGTCGAGAGCGAGCAAAGCACACACGACGAGTCACTTTCACCCCGAGCGCCAAATCGTTTTGGATCTCTTGAGGCTCCAGGGAAACCCAGCATCTAATCAAACCGCAGGCTTGTGTAAGCCGATGGGAAACGTCGTATTAAAGGCAACGTTCTACTGCCCTGCGGTACCACTGCCCTGCACAGCTTGGCATTTCCCCCGGCTGTTACGCAACCATTGCATGATTTCATTAAAATGTCCACCTGATGATGTGAATTAAAAGGGTGCTCTAGCAGACACCACTAGACTTTATAGGTTTAGCAGGGCGGTCCAACTGACAGGATGTCCAGCCCTACGCTAAAGTAAGCAGGAGTAGCTTCCTACAGACACGATGGTAGAGCGTGTGAGGGAGGTTTGGGCAGAAGGATTGGAAAACTGAGCCCTTCCCTAATTTTGGGCCAATAAAACTGCTTGTCCTCCGTTAACCTGTTCAAAGCATGATCAGCATGTGTCCTTTCTCCGAACTTAGAACCTGCACGTATACATGACTAAGTGTCATGTTCACTCACTCCTCCACCCCCCTCCACATTGCTACGAATGAATCTGCGCTAACTGATAAAGAAACTGAAAGCCGCCCCATTAAGTCTCCCTAACAAAGTAACAGCCAAATATCCTTCCAACGGCCTTGACTTTGAGGCTTCCTGATTTCCCGAAGCCGCCGGCGCGTAAAAATCCTTAGCACGTCCGTTAACTGACGAGGTGCGACTGCATCAAATCAAATTCATCCCCCAATCTCTGATTCTGTTACTAAAGTTACACACGGAAGCGTGTGTGAAAGGCACTGCGAAAGCCGGCCCCAGCGCGCCCGGTGTGTGTGTGTGTGTGTGTGTGTGTGTGTGTGTGATGTTTAAGCGGGGAGGAAGGACATGAAACCAGACTTACACACACATCTTCAGTGACAGCTCTGCTGTTCTCCACAGGAGCTACAGGAGCTACACATACCAGAAGCATTTCACAATGTGTACAGAAAGGCACTTTAGGTAGAAATTACTACATGTAATTCTACATTTCGTCCTGTGTACATGTAAATAAATAAAATGCTGCAAAAAAATGTAAGAGTAGTACCGGGCGGAGTTAAACGGGTATCCACGTCTTTCTGCAAGGACAGAGGAGGGAAGAAGAAAAAGAAAAGAAAAGAAATTAACAACCGTAATGCTGATGGCAAGGTCATAAAAATACCATGGCCAGGAAAAACATAAAAAATACCTCCTCTGGTGCCTGGGTTGTAGGAGGGCCGTCAGTGTGCGTTTTCTCATTCTGTCTGCAGACTGCAACGGAAAACACACACACACACACACACACACACACACACTTGAAAGCACCACAAGCGAAGCTGCAGTGGAAAAGTGTTGCTTAATCTCCTAGCGTGTAGTACCTCCACCTTCATCCGTCAGCTCCACTATCTGCTTCTTGGAGCGCTGACAGGAAAAACAACAACAAAGCCGCAGGAAAGTGTAAGAAATGGAGCTAAATAGCAGACAGACAGGCAGACAGAGACAGACAGCTCACAGAAGGAATTCTAGACAGTGACAGCAGAACAGTACCAGACTCTGCCAGAACCCTTCTTTGGGTCTTCTCCCTGCACCCCCCTCAGAGTCGAGCTCTATGAGACAAAGACAAATATAAACACAATTAATTGCAGGTCACAACAGGGTCAATGTAAGTTCACCGTAAGAAGTGAGCCGACAACTGCGATGCAAATGATTGGCCTTCATAGACGCACCTGCTGATGATGCCGACATGCTGTCGCCAGACCCTCCTCCAGAGCTGTGGGCAAAATGTAGGCAGAAAACACAAACTCACTCAACTGTACGTAACTCCTACTGCAGAACTGGACACCTCATACGATTCTGCCCTGCACGAATGATGAACCCCATGGGAACATGTTGTGTAACCAATTGCAACACTTCATCAGAGTTGCTCATCAAGACCAATCGTAAGCTTTTTACGTGCATGCCCGCACACACACACACACACACACACCTCTCCGATGACCTCTAGGTGGCAATCTTCTGCTTCTGATGCATTGGAGAATGGTTACTTAAGAACATAATGGCCACACGTGAACCTTGCACACTTGGCATGCACCAGTTCCGAGTTTGGACTCCCCGTGACCAGACAGACACAAGCAGGTTGATCTAAACACCCACTTACTAATGACACAAAAGCATCATAATTAACAGACTGCGCTTCAATCAACATCTTGAAGCAGGCACCCCCCCCACACCCACCCCCACCCCACACACACACCCCACCCCACCCCCCACACCCCACCCCCCACACACACACACTTACCCCACCCCACACACACACCCATCTCCCTCCAGACAATCAGGAAGGAACCAACACAGCAAATCAAACGCGTGATGATGGACGGCAGCGTGCGAGCAGCGGGAACAGCCTCAGCACCTGGTCCACGGGACCTGCAGGACGCATGTCAGCAGCTTGGAGGCGGAGCTACATTAGCACAGCCCTCCCGCGCTGGGCCTGACTCGGCACCCAGTGCCACAGACAGGGACTCGATTTGCTGTTCAGCTCACATGGTGCCCACATCAAATCGGTCTCAGGCATCACAATAATTACGCTGCTAAAACCAGATTACTATTAGACATTATTAGACGCTGCATGCCTTTTTTTTTTTTAAAAAAACCTGATGTCGTTTACTGTTTCTCACTGAGCTGATGAAGAGAACCAATCTGAACGCTGCATATCTGTAACCGAACGTCAGACCTACTGTTGAAATGGCAAATGGCATCTTAATGGCAGATACTTCCACTCAATGCCAGATATTGGTATTACTATACATGTAACTAGCAGAAAGCCGTTCTAAAAAGATGTGAATAAAACTAATAATATAAAAATGATTTTAAAAAGGGGCGGGGGTACCTGGTGCAGTTCGCCTTCTTGGTTGCAGAGCTCGGAGTCTGGGAGGGCCCAGTGGAAGGGCTGCATTTTGAAGAAAGGGCTTTTTGCTGTGAAACACACACACACATGCACAGTTAAATGTTGGATAAAACGGATATTAAAACCTACTGTGAACAAGAAGTTGGACAATACCATAGCGCATTTGAAGTGGCTGTATAGCCCTCCAAACAGAGGCAATCTGTTTTAAGAGGCAATCTAACTGGAGCGTCATGAGACATTTCCCAGAATGCCTTGCATATCACCAGCAAATTGGCTGTCTAATCATAACCCCCCCCCTCGCAAAACAAACAAACAAACACTTGAACGCTCTTGAATGGCTCTCCCATTTTGTAGGGTAAGATTTCAATCACTACCCCTCATAATTCAGTTCCATGGGGCACTTGGAAACAAGGGGTAGGGCAACAATAAGAAAGGGAATTCAGTATCCATTTCGTAGCCCTTGTGTTCTGTGGGGTCCTCTTGTCCTTGCTGCTGCTTGGCAGCATACGAGTCATTTTGTGGTCACATGACTTCATGGGCCTCCTCGAATGGTTGTACTCGCAAGCTGTAATTATGAGCTAAAATTAAAATGCTCCAAGACATTGCTCTACTAAAAGATGATTACTGACATTTTTGCTGTCACATCACGTATTTATATCACTCGTTCGGTGGTATGTTTGCAGTAGCCCAGGCCGATCCATTTTCATGGTCATCACGATATGAACTTGCATGATAAAATAAACAAATAGAAATCACACACATGGTGGGACTAAATTAAACGATCAACCATATTAAGCCCAACTAGCCACACTAGCGATCCTCAGATTGTCCTGCTCTTCATAAGCTTTTTGTTTTTCGTGTTGGTGAATATGGTGGTGGTCTTCTGTTCTCGTTACTGCATATTCATGTTCATTTTCATTCGTTTCATTAAACTCGCTTCCTCCCATTTTTCCATTGTCTATGACTTTGCATTAAGAAGAATATTTTCAAGGGAACAGGAAAAACTTACATTTTTATAATTAAATTGTCTCATTTAAATAAATATATATATTTTAATTGGGTGGGTATTCATGTGCAAAGTGCTCAACAAAGGTGTGTTTGAAATAACTTTATAACTTTTTATTCAGTGACCATTTTATCAGCGTACCTGTTAATCCAGCAAGACGTAGGAACTGTATACCTAATGCAATGCAATATTTGTTCATTTATCGCTGGTCATATCATAGTGTTGAGCACTGATCGCACATCACACATTTTTTCCCCATATCGTGCAGGCCTAGATATCAGAATATGAAGATCAAAGCATTGCAAGTGGAAATTATAATTGCTTCTGAAATTCTGACCAGAACTTTCAAAAGCTATGTCCAAGCTGTTTTTCAAAGATGGGTCTGCTTTTTTGTTTTAAAAATCGCATAAATTCATTGCGACATAAGTTTATGAAATAATCCCATTTCACTGTCGTTACACTGTTCTTGACACCGTTTCTTCAGCGACAATAAAGACTATTCTATTCTATTGTGATTGCAGTACTGCACACAATGTCCTTATTTGATGAAATACGAAAACAAACAAAGGCCTTTAATGCCACGTTACATGGTCCAACATTACAGCATGACATCACAATGCACCTGATCCTCCGAGAGTTCCGCAGTGCCACGTTTCCGTATGTACGCAAAGACGGCATCACCCCTTCGCTTCACCTTCTTCACATGTGTCTGAAAGGAGGAAATCACAAACATCAGGGACACTGCCGCACCGTAAAATAAACATGCCCTACTACAACATGGTCACTTTATGAGATTGTCTTTGACATGTTCCTTTTTACTGTGTAACTGCAATTGTACCCCCCCCCCCCCCCTCCCTACCCCATTTGATGTACTTGCAAAACTTACTTCGAGTTTTTTGATCCTTGTGCTGTATTTGGGTTCACGGTCTATCTCCTGAATTCGTTCCATCAGAGCTTGCATCATTTTGTCGTACTGTTCAATTGCAGAATGCACCTCTTGGGTGATCAAACTTTGAACCTGTAAGCAGACGTCAGCATCGCCACACATTTATTTTTACACACACAATACTACAGTCTACGGTTGGTCTGTTGCCATGCGGAATTTGCCAGCCGTCTACTAATCACTGGTCCGCTGATGGGATTATTTGCGTGGCTGACTTCTCTCCACCCAACAGTGACGTTGCCATAAGAACGGCAGCGTAATAATGGGTGTTGTGCTACTATGTGTCGAGCAAGCAGTGTCACCGTCAACTGAGTTTACAGCACCCAGCGTCAGCCAACAGTAATAGGGTGGGAAGCTGGTTACTGGGCTAGAGAATGGCCAACACAAAATTATGTATTGTGACAATATGGCTAACTACTGACTACACAACTGTAACATGTTTTCAATTTAAAACAAAGTAGGTATAAAATGTAGCATGCATTGCCCACTGTTTTATATGCCATGCATGACCATTTCTTTACACTGACTGAAATTATACAACAATCTGCCCTGGAAGTACAAATGAATCTTAGGTCCAGCCCACCATTATGCCAGGGATAATAAACATGCTAAATAATTCGTTTCTGCTTTTTCTGGACCAGTTTAACTTCTAACAGGTGCAAGGATGACACCTTGTAAATGACCATGTAATCTGACTCCAGGTCAGCGTTAGAGAAACTCAAATGATCAGATTTGCCGCAAAACCTGCCCAGCACAGTCTGGTGCAGTGCAGCGGATATACCCAAATAAGGCCGTCCTGAGCAGCTCGCCCCCTCTCTCTCTCATGGCAACAGAGACAAACCGATCGACCTTCTTACCATTTTGGAGAAGTCGGTCAAACTCAAAGTAAGTCATTAATGGCCAACTTTACCTCATCTTGAGATAGTGTCACAGGCATGGGCATCGCATCAGACTCTAGCTGTTCACTGTCAGGTCTTCTCCTTTTCATGACTACATGCATGCAAATATGAAAAAAGAAATAAAGTGTTAGGACAATTGGACAATGATTTATTTCTTCACAAAATATACTGAGAGTTTTTATTGAGAACAAAGACAGAAATATGTGCATTGCTCATAATGGGGAAAACAAAATTCAGTTCTACAGTTCGGTGTGATCACATTAACAATGGGAACATTTCACAGTTGGTGCTCTGCTAATATACTAATCTAGGAAGTTATATTATATAATTCCTCATAATGATCATCTCTTAAAATTGACACTGAAATCGTGGGTGCCTGAGTAACCCAGACTTATGAAATAAGTCACGAGGTCTACAACATGTAACAACAAATATATAAATAACAAAACATAATAAGAATCAAGAAGGAGCCATGTAAAAACATTTAAAATACAATTAAGCAAAGTATTCAAGATGCCCTGTTTTCTAGCTATATAACCTAAGAAACTAGTGACTTGTCAAAGTGACTTAGCTAGTTGTCTAGCTAGCGACACCAACATTAGCGGACTCGAACTGATCAACCCGCCAAAGCAATTCTAAAGGGAATGAAACTAACAATGTTTAATAGGGACCCGACACAAAGGAACTAGCTAGCTAGCTAACCAGACAGTACTCAGACAACACTCAGGGCTGGACTGCGAAATGAATTCAGCCCTGGACTTTTTTCTAGACCAGCCCACTACAGTCACATCACCTCTTAAAGTGAACACACACACACACTACCAGATCTCTCGTATCAGTTAACATCAGTGTATACATCTGTCTAAGACAAATATCCCTGCTGTCAGCTACTGTGGATGTGTATTTATGAACAACAGCAAGCACAGTTTTATTCACAGAATCTTTCCTAACGTTTAATTTCCTGAAAGAAGCTCTTTGTTTTCTGTTGTGTTTTTCATTTGCCAGGACAGAGTTGACCTTTTCTGAGGAGCAGAGACTAATGCCACCGTCTCAGATGGCTTTCTCCACCCTATGTAGTGCACCATGTTGGACATGAAATGGCATAACCTCCACCCAAAAAGTGCATAATACATTATAATAATATATATAAAGCCATTTATATTCATGAACAGTTTGATAACTCCATAACATTCAATTATTTTTTTTTGTCAATTACTGTTCACTGTTGCCCCTCCCCTGGCGTTGAGGTTCCTATGGCAACACCGTCATGCCCTCCATGTGCTTTCTTGTTTTTGGTTTCGCTCTTGCGTTGAATATTGAGTACAACTGTGTGTAGTTTACGCTTTGTTCATTTGTATATTCAACCCCTGTATTCAACAAGCCTGGTTGTGGGTTTTTACTGTAAGGTTGTTCGTGGCCTCAGTTATATCACCGTTAGACTTACTTCATGCAGGAATGTTCTCTAGATCTGCCCCTGGTTCTACTACTACCGAACTGGATCATTTCACCAACTAGCGAAATAAAGGTTCTGAACATTTATTATTTCTACCTTGTGCAGGCGTTACACCGAAATCTGCGATGCCAGAGATAAAAACCTTCTGCATGCATGTTGTCGGAGAAATAAAAGTGCTGCTACACCACAGTGTTGTCACATGTTCTGATAACTGCACATAGGTGCATTCAGACATCCCTACGGTAGCTGGTAGGAGTGCCCAACGTTGCCTCTTTTCCCCCATAAAAAGCAATGATATCCAGCAATTCCAAGCTTGGACACGCGGCAATCTGAACTCCAGTAAGTATGAGTTGTTGATGTAAACAGACTTAATGCCCTTTCTCGACAACACAATGTGCGGTCACAGATTCTGGTGTAACATGTTCACGATATGTTCAATTAAACGGCTAGCACGGTCAGATAAAGCTTGCGTAAAACCAAAACACCCGAACTGCAGCACACCTGCAAACGTAGCGATATTGCTATAAGACGGAGGAAACAGCCGAAAGGGTAGACAGCATGTTGAAAGCTAGCTAGCTACATAGCTAGACTTAACTGTCTCGGTCAACTTGGAGGTGTTGAGTTACAACAATAATAAGCGAGTTTGCTGGCTGGCCAATATTAACGTAGCTCTGCACTTCGACTGCCCTTGTTGGTACACTAGTATTTCATTTTAATAACGAAGCCTTCTCTCCGCTAACGTGACTAGCCACTTAGCTAATTAACCTAGCTAGCTACAAATTACCCCTCACCTTAACGAGTACTGGCTTGTAGCCACTTGCTGAAGAAGCTTCTCCAGCAACACGTTCAATGATAGTTTTGAAGTCAAGTCGTTGAGTATATGTAGACAGTGAAAACGCGAAAACTCACGCAGCACTTTCGAGCTGGTGTTAGTTAGCCTGCACACAGTCGGCCCACTGGATTTGCGACGGTGCACTATGAGCCGTTTAATCTGCTGTTTTTAATCTACTTAAATAGAAAACAACGCAAATAATATGTACTCACCTGAAACGTGCTGAAACGCGATCACAAAACGGACTAAACACTACTTTGTGGATGGGCGGGATTTCTTTCACACCTTCTATGGCACCCGACAAAAATCTTTTTGAAACCAGAGGCGGGGCTCATGGTTTGTTTCATTAGATGTTTTCCCCCCTGCAATATTTCACCGCCTTTAATTTAAAGGATCAGTATTTTTCCCCCCACAAAAATGGCAATCATTTATGATATTCTATACAGGTCATATGGGATAAATAATCAAATTGCTTAGTAGTTCTCAAATTAACAAGTTTACGCTCCGTAGAGCAGGTCCCCGAACAAAATAATCTGAAACATCCAAGCCACTAGATGTCAGTATAACGGCAGTTTCAACATATAAAGAAGAACAATTGGAAAGTTGGCTTACTGCTCCTCTAATGTTCTCTTTTTACGAAACCCATGTTTGTAATGCACCTGTGAGAGTAGCAGGGCTTCTTAGTTCAGTGGGGGACTCTTGCAAATTGACGTAACCCCTGATGATTATTGGTTCAAGTGTTCTTTCTGCTCTTCTCATCATTAGGACTCATTCAGACTCATTCATTCTCATTTCATTTGTAACACACATTTGCATCTGCACAGATACTGTAGCCTATTTCAAAACTTTTAACTCCAATGTGTTTTAATGTAGTACACAGGTGACTTTTTATGTCTCTGTAAGAAAATTATGCATAAGTTTCTGTTCAACTCAGTATTTTTCTCTATTATAAACTGGCTCTTGGTTATAGATTGTAGCACCAAGTGTTACTATGCACTGCTTACATAATTTCTGGACTACTCCAATGTAATGAATCATGATACACTTGAATTAAAATACACTAAATATTAAAATGAATTAAAATACACATATGAATGCTTTTTTTGTTTGTCTTGTTGTTGTTTTTTTTTACATGGCTAGACGACCACAGATGGATGTTCATTTAACCACGTAATCCACCTTCCTTGTGTTTATGAATTAGAAGTACAGTCACACTTGAGTAAAGCCTTACAGCTACAGTGGGGCTTTTATTTAAACTTGTGTCCGAAAACAGCCCCATCCAGTTTTATGATAATAATCTTTAGTACAAGCTGTGCTGATTTAAAAAATATATATATTGTGGGTGGCCCCAGAAATGTAAAAATAAATTTAGTTAAAGATGTACTCAAGGGAGTTTATAGGAAAAAAATGACAACCTTCTGATATCTGTCAATTCACAATAAAGATTTAAGCTTAATGTAATGAAGAACATTTCTTTCTACTACGCACAAATACGATCTTTCACATTGGAGTCACTTTCGTGTGCGCAGTCTATGGTATGTATCCGATTCATGGCCATTCGACTGGAATGAGAACGGTCAGATTGGAATCCGTCTTGTTCCTGTATGCGTTCGCTTATTGCTGCCAGGGAGCCACGACAGCACGGCAAAGTAATAATGGAGGAGAGCGAGACAGCTAAAGCTGCCTGTCTGCTTTTCCTCGCCTCCCCGACCTGATTATGTACAGCCGCTGAACGGTTTGTGTAACGGGGCGGCAGGACCGCTGAGGCGAACAGGCGGGTTGCACCCTTGGGTTTTACACACTAGAAGGAACCCATCCTAGTGGGACACTGAAACACTGATGAGGCTGAGCAAGGGAAGGGAGTAAAAGAAAAGTGAAAGCCAGCTGAGGACAACTACAACCAGACTGGGGCGAACAACCGAACAGCCGAGCAGAGCTTTGGACCAGGGGCACAGGCGAGAACCAGGAGAGAACAGCTCACTGCATTACTAGGGAGTGGGGAAAACAGTGGGAAGATGTGGGGAGGTCAGAAACATGGAGGTTAGGTTAATTGGCTGTTCCCTTAACTTGTTCTCTTTGAGTGTGTGTCTGCATGCCCAGTGGCCCTTAATAAAGTTGTGCTTGTGTGAGTGTGTGTGATTGTGTGTCTGTATACCCAGTGGTGGATGCTGCTCTGTTCTTTGTGTTAGCCTCTCTTCCTTTCCTGCACCCGATTCAGTCCCCCCCCAGGGGGCTGAGGGTTCCGGTGGAGAGCACGCTGTGACAGCAATTGGCTGTCGCTTCTCACCGGCGTGTGATTGGATGTATAAGTAGTGTATGTTAATTGTAAAGTGACCTTGGGTTCCCTGAAAGGTGCTCTATAAATATAACTTAATTTATTCATTCGTTCTTTGAAGATAACCGTAGGCAGGGGGGTGTAAGGGAGGAGGAGACATGAGGGGGCAGAAGCCTCACCCAACCAGCCTGAATGGATTTACAGGTGGACAAATCTCCTACTCCTGCCCTCTGGACACAGGAGATCGCAACAAAAGGAAAGACCCTGGCGGCTTAGTCAGGTCCGCGACTTGAACTTGGGTTCATGTTAAACCAGTGGACTAAACCATTCACTGAACCACTGGGGGGGGGAGGAAGGGGCAACAGGAGAAGGGAGATAAGCACAACAGTGGGTATCTTTCCTTGGAAGGCACAACTTTATGCCAAACACGAGGGACCCAGTTCCTCACAGAACCGGAAAGGAACCAGGAGCCAGTAATGCCATTTACCAGCGAGTCTGCATGGTGCAGCGTGCACCATGACTTTGTGTCAATCACGATGTTTTCTGTTGCTGGTGACACACGACACGTGCAAAAATACATCGGTGCATACGTGCCATTTCTGAGGTCAGATGGGCAAAAAGTCGGAATTTAAAAATGCTGCTTGTAATGGAAACGTTTCCTTAAATTAGACGTTTCAGACAGTGCAATGCAGGCATGTCTGAAATTGAGAAAAAGGTTAAAAATAGGTTAAAAAGGTGAATTATTGAAAAAAGTAAATGTATTTGAGTAAATGTATTTGTTCACAAGTGCGTCTGGAGCATTCCAGCGTAGCGGACGTGCAGACTTAAGTGACAGAACAACGCTACGCACAAGCGCTCTCTAACACGCTCGCTGGAAACTAGGCCTTAGACTCAGTCAGACCTTGGTTTGGCTCTGAGAGAAGCTGGTGTTCACATCCTAAATCCCACTCCCACTTTGTTTGTGTGTGAATCTCACCTTTTGAGAGTAACAACCACATTAGCTCATATTCTTTCATGGTCCCTATAGCACAGTAGAGCCATGGGTCCCTGTTCCAACACTTCCTTAATCTGAGCCCTGCTTCAGTTGAGTTGCTTTTTATTTGGTCTGTTCTCTCTCCTTCCTGTACTCCCACTTGTCTTCAAGTCTGAAAAAAAAACCCCACCAAGAATGCAGTCTGCTAGGGTGTTATCACCCTTATTTCTCCGCTGAGCCTGCTGCTCCATTACAGTATCAAACTCCATTACTGTCTCCATTAACACATGCTCAGTTTCACCATTTCCATGGTTAAGCAACCACGGACCTCTGGCCAAGTGAGTAACACTGCATCAAACCCCACTGGCACTGCTAATGTATGCTCAGTGCCACCACTGCACCAGTCACATGACCCACCATTATGATGCATCCCTCCACCAACCAATCTGTGTCCTTCTGTATCACAGCCACTAGTCCCAGCCATTTCAGCCAATTCCAATTAACTCTTTTTACAGCTACTCTTAGCAAACTGAAATAATGAAGTGGTCGACTTGGTTACAAATCATCTAGTCCATCTCTACTGGCCTAATATGTGCCTGGCAGCCACATTCCTTCATCTTAGTCACCAAGTATATATCTTTCTTTCAAAGCCTTCCTCAATTAGTCTTTATATGGAACCATTAACTCAAACTATTCGCACACCCTCTGAATACCACACCATGGCTGGCCTCACTGTCGTTACCGCAGTAACGCTGTGGCACCTGAAGTTGCCTGCCCACACCCACCATCGATCTCCAGCTTCGTTCTTTTCTCCCATGTCGTGCATTTGCTAACTTGTGTCTGGCCGCGGCTGCTCCGTTTTTCCTTCACAAGCCTAATAGAGCTGTTCTCACTTTTCTCTGGATGAGAATCAATGTCTCTGCACCTGCCATGTAATAAACATGCCAAAGATTTAAGGAGCTGATTATGCCTCCACGTATAATATACCTGTGACAGACTAATGCTGCAGCCTGTCAAATTGTGCCTCAAAGCACCAACCTCAGCGCACAGTTCACAGCCCTTATCTGCACCTAATCACTGACTATGGTGCTGGGGACTTGGAAGGACATTACAAGTAGTCTTCAATTATAGATTTGATGGGACTTGGATGCATCACCCATAATTCTCTCTATTTCAGTCTGTTGTGTTTTACTTTTCTTCATACTTCTGCCACTGATCATGTTTTCCTTGTGCAACTACCTGTGCCTGATTTCCTCCTCCTGCCCTTGAGTAAAATGAGTAATTATCTGCCTTCTTTCTGGTGATGCAGCCTTGTTGAATGCTTCCCTGACAGGAGGTCCTCCACAGCTCTAGGGTCCTGTCCTCTACTACACCTGTCCTCCACAGCTTTAGGGTCCTGTCCTCTACTACACCTGTCCTCCACAGCACTAGGGTCCTGTCCTCTACTACACCTGTCCTCCACAGCTCTAGGGTACTGTCCTCTACTACACCTGTCCTCCACAGCTTTAGGGTCCTGTCCTCTACTACACCTGTCCTCCACAGCTCCAGGGTCCTGTCCTCTACTACACCTGTCCTCCACAGCTCCAGGGTCCTGTCCTCTACTACACCTGTCCTCCACAGCTCTAGGGTCCCCTCCTCTACTACACCTGTCCTCCACAGCTCTAGGGTTACAGTACATTACAGTAAATGACATTACAGTAACTTATTGTCACTAGAGTTGCCAGGTAGTTACTGTAAGTATTTACAACACTGTACTGTAGCCTACAGTGATGGCATATTATACCATGCATTTAAATGAAGTACAAAATGGAATTTTTACAGGACTATATTGGAAGGTATATTACTGTTATGAAGCATTTGGAATTTTTGAAATATTGCTGAAATTGTACAGTAATGTAAAAAACATTTAAAACCATTTAAATGTTCAAAGATCATAACAAATGACTACAGTAGAATATGATTCATTTAGCCCTTAACCAATCACATGAGTTAATTTTATCCAAATGTAATGCATAATACGTATAGTGAAATTCACACACTGGTTAGCCAGATTTAAATCTTATTAATTTGGAATTTATTCAATAAAACACTTTCACCAATCCGCAGATTCAGTTTGAAACGAGTCTTTATCTTAAACCGTAGCTAGCAAGCTAACATTAGCGTTAGATATTAATGCCCGGGCTTTATGTTGACTACAAAGATGTGGGATATCAGAGAAAGATTACCAGACTCTTCACTGAGACGCTACTCAGTATGTATAACCGCAGCTGAACATCTGAACATGTTACTGCTAGAAGCAGCACCTCAGTTTATATTTCCCACTTCAGTGTATAGCAACAGTCTGCTACAAAGGACCCACCTCTCCTCAGTGCTGTTTTCCCATACTATGCATACTGGTATGTGAGGGTAGTGGAATTCATTTTATTTATTTATTTGTTTTTTTTTTTGCATGATGCAGAATCATTGTTGACCAGTATAATATTGCTGTTTAGTACTGATATATTGCAGAAAACTGTTATTGAAAAGTTTTTGATAGGAAAACGTGTTGGAGATATCCAAACATTTTAGTGTTGTGTTAAAAATTTCATTATATTGAATTAATTTCCCATGTCATTTCATGATTAATTAATAAAATAATATGACATCAGAACTTGATGGAAAATGTCTAAGAAAACAAGCAACATCCTAAGCAACAACATGTCTAAGCAACATCCCATTATTAACTGTGGTGATTAAGTAAGATAAGATGAAACTGTGAGAATGCCAGGGTAACAGACAAATTGCTTAATTTGATTTAATTAAAAGGAATTTAATTTGAGAAATACATTAAGAGCTTGATGGGAATGTCTCAAACGTATTAGTTCTTTTATTTTATAAAATGTATGCAGAAAGTGTTTAGCAGGAAATTGCATCATCATTTAAAGCATTTTTATCTCAAAAAGTCAATATGATGGAAATTAACTACCAGGAGAAAAATCTGCAAACCTTTTTTTTTTTGAAAATCAACAGAAGTGTGACAATGTACCACAACTTGATCAGCATGTATAATACACACTCAACACCTTAAAGGAGCAATAAGTCATTTTTCCAGTGATTCTTTTTCATGGCATGAAACAGCCATTATAGTGACACCTAGTGGCCTGGATGTTCATCAGAGATTCTATTCTATATCAATTTTAAATATGGTTGAGTCCACGTGAGGAACCCACTCTATGAAGCGTAAACTGGTCTACAAAAATCTCATCTGAGCTGCCCTTTCTTAAAAAAAGTCAAAATGTTTTGGTGATAAAAATGATTTATTGCTCCTTTTGAACTCTATGCATATTCCAGAAGCCACCATGATATGAGCCTTGTCTTACCTTGTGAATGCATTTTCCACTTTGCCTTCATAAGGCCACTCACTTCCCATTACATCACGGACATGACACTGCTCCTCAGTGTTCGCTCATGACATTACACCCTGCGCTACAGCATATAATATAGGAATTGAATATAACCCCCTCCCCCAGGGGGGGGGGGGGGGGGGGGGAGTCAGGAGGAGGGCTAACCGACGTCCCACAATCCAGTGTGACTGATTGCCTGAACTGCTTTGCAAGCCCATGTTGAACGAGAGTAGCAGGGAATAAAATGTAAAGGACGGGGACAGTAAGAGGACAGAAGTGAGTGGAGCGTTGCTTATACACCCAATGAAGCGGGACGGGTCCTAGCGCAGCTGGAGAACTGCAGCATGTAGAACATCCTAGATGAATGAACTCTGCCCTCCCTTATCAGTGCCAAAGCAGCAGGCTAGCTGTAAGAAAAATAAAGGGTTTTCTGCATCTCATGGGCTGTGTGTATTGTAGAAGTAAAGGGTACGGGTTAGATGTTTGCCTCCAGTGGCAAATAGCTCTGCTCTTTCAAAGAGCCACAGCTCTTTACCTTCTGTGCATTTGCAGGTGAAAGACTTCCAGAGATTGGCCACATCGCTCGGGGAACCGTGACATTAGACACATCTTTGTATGTGCTGAAAGTCACGTCATGCATTTTAATAGCGATGCAAAATTTATATATTGCAGACGTGTGGCATAGGGTGTTTGGGTGATGGAGGATCATTTGGGTAAATGCATTTTTATCTATAGGTTATGAATTTATCTATGCCCACAAAACGTATTGCTCCCTTATTCCCAAATAAAATTGATGGTTAATGAGATAGTAATACACTGCGCCACAGTAGAATTATTGCCTAACCAACTGGGACGTGGCACGTTTGTGTATTATTCTTTATTTGTGCTGCACTGTGCTGTGATGAGTGCATAGTGTTTTTATGATGGGCTCAACCATCATTCAGTTAAATGAGGTGCTGAAAGAACAGCTCCTCAGAGGCTGCAGGGTACTGCAAACACAGTTAAGCGACAGACAGACCTGCTCTACCACGAGGAGGTAAATCAGTTTGAGACATCAACGGCAGGACTTTAAGCGTTAGTTTTACTGGGGGGAAGTAAATCCAAAACCCGAGGTTTCCCGCCCTAATTTGATGGCACGTGAAATAGAAAAGCGAATGCAGAGATTTCAATTGACTCCATAGCAACATATTGAGCCCCCCCTCCCCCCCCGTCTCCAAAAAGAAGGTAACATACGCCTTACACTCTAAGCCCGTTTGAAATAATGGTTGAAAACATATTTCGTCCATGAGCCCGGATGAGGGCCGAACTGCGGACTGGATTCTGCAGTAGCTTCGACGGTGGCATGTGGAATTTCAGATGATACGTCAGTGAGAGGCAATTCCTCCCCGAAATGCTTCAGACTGCTGACTTGCAAAGGCGAAGAATTGCGTGGCAACATTTCAAAGCCCCACAAAAATGAAACGAGGTAATACTTTGGTTATCCAAACCGCAAAGATTTTTTTTACGGAATCTTATTATTAATTAAAGTTCGCGGTCTTTTCCGATCTTAAGGAACAGACAAGTTTAGACATGTGACATATAGGCTATACTGACATGTGTGGCAGGGCATCAGTTCTGAGATCGATGACAAAATTAAGTTGCAATGTCTGGTTTGAAGTTTGCTGCATTTAAATGCAGTTGTTTTGTTCGTGCGGGGTGCCTTGCTGTAAAATAGGGTGTAATTCTCATTTTCACCTTAAGGATGTGTAAGTGACGAAGCCCCTCAGTTCTAAAGGAGCTGCGAGGAACGCCGCGCGGAGCAAGGTCTCCGAGTTATCCTGTAGTCCTGCAGCAGAATCGCTTATTTCCATTCAATTTTTTTGCGGATTCTGTCACCAGCCTGTCTGTGTTTTTTCAGTTGTGTCGGAAGAAAGGATGCGAGATCAAGGAGCTAAGAGTCATGGATAAAGCTTGAAAACGCTAATGATTGGATTAATATGATTCATGGTTCTGGGTTTGAAGTTAAATGATTCATCGGTGGAAATAATTGTTCGTATTTGTTGCCTGCCAGGAGAGAGAGGGACTATTGCAATGTCAACTCATTCAACGATCCTGGAGCTTTGTGGAAGAGAGACGCTGTGAGTACATTTCCCCTCTCACTGAAATACAGTTCCCTTTCCTAACGCCAAAGCGGCAGCGTTCCATTTTACGCATATACTCTCCAAAGTGCAGGGGATCTGAGAATGGACCAAACCCCACATAAGTGTGTGTCTTTAAAACGTAAAATCCAACCTTACACTTCGTTTGAACGTAACTAGCACTGAATAAATCTTTTGCAGATCTTGAGCGCAAAGAATGGTGTTAATGATGCCTGCATCCTGCGCCACGGGGTTGCATCTTTACTAAAGATTACAGTAAATCCGCCAACTCTCACAGTATTCGATAGCGTATTGCTCCGAAGTCAATGCAGTAAATGCATTTAATAAGTTAGCTGGTAGTACGTGGTGTGTAGGAGCTTCGCCAAAACAATCGTCTTCCGATTTACCTGTACGAAAACTCGTGTCATGATCATGTGAGCGCCAAATCTCCGAGGCTTGGAGGCTATGTGTCCCGAGCGCTGTTCTGCAGACAAAAACCCCACCAACGAGACAACTGAACAATGAACTGGGGCCGGTATACCAAAGCGAGATACATTTGTTGAAGCAACGCTATTATAGAATAACCGTTGCGGATTTGTAATTGACCGTGCTTAAGTACTTTACAAACACACGAACGAAATACGACCGTTGGCTTTTTTTTTTTTGTCTAGTTGTTGACAGGACTTCAAACACTTTTTTTGTCTTGGTTTGCGGGTGAACTGAAAAATGATAAGAGTTTTTATCATCTTCTTTGATACATAATATAAGCGACATTCCCAGTAGATCGCCATTGCTCAACTAGCCTACATACTATGACATTGAACGTACTAGAGTCTGCCCTAAAATGTAATGAGGCTGGTTGATCCAACTGAGGACCGTGGACGCTTGTGACATACCAACAGGGGGCGCAATTGTATAAAGCTGGTTTTCTGGGAATTAATGACATCAGACAGAAAATACATTCTATCCTAATACAAGCACCGTCCCCAGAACTTCGTCAAGTTCTAAGAACAGAATACCTTCGTTTGCTTAATATATTAAACATAGTTTAAAACAAAGTGTAGCAAATAACCTTCCAATTTTGTGAAATATCTTTTTTGAGGAATCTCATTATCATCCCATCTTGATTTAAACTTAAATTCTCTGGTGCACAGAAAAGAACACGAAGCAGATTTCCCCCCGTGAGAACTGCTGGTTAACTTTCTAATATTTTATCGAAACCAGTCCAGGCATTTCACGTACACTATACACGACTGCATACTGCACCGAAACCACCTGATCCTACCCTCCCTTTACGTGATTTTATTTATGTTACACAATGCACCAAAAAAAGTCTCATAGAAAGTCTCATTAATATGGCTTTGATAATCATTTAAATGGCAGTATATCTCGTCGGCGTCGTCTGTCTCTCAGCGTCATGCCTGCTGGTGGTTATATCCACCCAGTCCGTGCAGGAGGTCTCACGGTGTCGTGCCTTTGGCTGCTCCTCTCTTCTCCCCTGCTCGCCTCCGTCGTGGACCTTTAGATGTTGTTTCCGAGTTTAAGTTCAGGATGAAGTGAGGCATTAGAGCCAAGCACTTCAGGAGACCGTAGAACTCTTGCCGAAGCGCTGCTGTGGTGAAACGTTAGCGCCGCGCTAGGTTAGGCCTCGCGCTACCCTGCCTTATCACGTGGGGAGCGTGAGGATGGAGAGGACCACTGCTTTACTGACATCTGGCTGTCTGTGACCTTCTGCCAACAGGGAATAAAGCAGAGCACTATGGGGTTTCCCAGGTCGGCGCTTGTGACGCTCCCCGCTCTCCTCGCCCTCGTGAGCGTGGCGCAGGCGGCCGAGAAGGTTCCCATCCTGAACATTGCCGTCATCCTGGGCCGCACACGCTACATCTCGGACAGGGACATACGGGCCTTGTGGAGCAAGGACGACCCCATCGACGTTAACGTGGTCACCCTGCTAGTCAACGAGACGGATCCCAAAAGCATCATCACTCACATGTGCGATCTCATGTCTGGGACCAAAATCCACGGCGTGGTGTTTGGGGACGGCACAGACCAGGAAGCCATCGCCCAGATCTTGGATTTTATTTCCTCCCAGACGCTGATCCCCATCCTTGGAATCCACGGGGGCTCCTCTATGATTATGGCGGACAAGGTAAGCCCGCGATCACCTGGTGACATCACCTGGTGACATCACCTGGTGACATCACCTGGCCTGCCAAAACAATCTGAATGATTAAATCTGCTTTATTATTATAGTGCAAAATGGAACCTGGAAAACTTGAAATTGTCTTTACATGTTTACCTCCAATATCGCTACGATTTCTGTGGTTTTCACTTTGGCAAAATCAACATTTGTGATCAAAAACCATTAATTTGTCACTGTTAATAAAACAACATTAATAGGAGACTGCAGTTAAAATTACATTTCATTCCTTGTTCCGAAGATCCATATTTGTATTTAGATAATCGGACTGACGAGAACTAATTCATTGTCATCTAAAATAACACACAGCAATAATATCCAGCATTATATTCTGCAGTGTGTTTCTCTGAAGCACAACATCTTCAGCATGGCGGTTGTCAGGGCCAATCGCGGTGGAGGGAATGGCTGCAGTGTCAGGGATGTGTTTGGTGTATAGGTTCATCCCCCGCTGGAGACTAATGGAACATGTGTAAACCCAGGCAGGGCAAGTGGTTTGCCACTCTGTTGAATCACGGTGCCTCCTGCTACCTGCGACTGACTATTCCCATGAACTCCAAAGGCTGGCCAGCAGGGAGAACTTGGCCACCGTTTGTAGAGCTGCAGTCTACAAGGCCCCACGTTTCAGCTCAGGATTTACTGCTGAATAAACTCTGCTGAATTCCAGTGCCTTTACCTAGTGTGTTCACAGGGGGCGCTGTTTAGAAACGGCTGAGGTCTGAAACCCCCCGAAAGCGTCGGCAGCATGGGGTTCAGTCTTTACCGACACCTAATGAAGCCATGAACGTCTAGGATGTGGGAGCATGTGGTGCGGTCTGTAAGTTTTCATTGTAGGAATTTTTACATTTGTGTGGATGAGTCATGGCCCATTTTTAAACATAATCTCTTAATTTCAGCAAGTGGACACATTGATATATCTAAAAATGTCATGCTTAGCAAGTCTGAGACTGGCAGACATCCCTCGAGATCCTCTGTCTGGTCTATAATGAAGTTTTCAGCTCTGTGTCTGGTGTCAGTTCCTGCCTGTTTCACTGGCTTTTGTCTTCGGTTTTGTTTTCCGTACGTGTGAGTTTATATTCAGCTTTTAGGCAAGTTTAGGTAAGGACAGGCCAGTGAAAAACAGCATGGCTGTATTATGGGGTGTCCTGCTGTATGGAGACATACTGTCCTCAGTGTTCTGAGGCCTTGGATCTGTGTGAAGCTTCTGAACCCTTCAGAATTTCAGAAAACCCTGTCAGCAGTCATATAATTCCCAAATAAAAAAAAAATAGGTGAACCAGTTCCACTGTGAACCATTAATCACCTGCTGTTGCGAGCCACAGATGAGGTGATATCCTTTGCATCATCACCACTTCCTCTTCTTTCCCTCTGCACTCATTCACTCATCACTACAGTACAGACAGTCTTCATTACAGCTGTCCAGAACTCTGCAAGGCGAGTGTCAAATCTTTTTGCACACTGTGACCTGGGCGTCTTGTGCTGGAGGTCACCTGCACTTTGCATCATGTAGCAAATCCTCCAAGGTAATGTGTGCGTGCTACATTCTTTCTTGGTAGCCTTTGAGATTTCAACTCTTTCATCCAAGATATTGCACCTGACATGTGCAGCAGGTTTTCTTCATGACTGCAAGCATTCTGTGGTGCAGCTACACACATCTCGCCAAGAAGCGAAGCTGGAGCCAATTGGCCATTACTTCTGGTTCCCTGATACGGACAGAGCACATCTAAAAGGTCCATGACGCCCGCGTCTTATAGACGCAGATGTAATGACCTTTTACTTCGTCTGATATTCAGCGCTTGGTCATTATTTAATTTCAAACCCAATTTTCTGAAGTACACCACCCACAACAACAACAACAACACACCAAGACATTACCGTACACCTAGTTACAGACGTCACTGCAGCGAAGAATAGAAATGCTCTGATGGACCCCGAGTCATGGCGTCATGCGTGTTACAGGACATGTGGCGGGGCGGAGGGCTGGTGGCCCCTCCCACGTAACCAGGTCAAAGTGCAGGTGTGCACAGGCAGGCCCTCTTCAAGACAAAATGACAGTTATTGATTTGACATAAATCTTCTGTATGATACAGTGGATTGAGCACATGTAATTGGCATTTGAAGGGAGTAGATACCAAATGCTGAGTTAATATACTATGAAAGAGACATTAGACCTTTCATATGTCCCTTGTGTCTCCTTTTCCCTGTCTTTCACCAGACACCCTTCATCAGAAATGGAGTACATTCAAAATGTATGCCGGTGTATAAAGCTTTGGGAATACAGTGTTGTTGTCAGTAAGTTAATAAACCCAATGGACCAAATCTTTTCAATCATACCCACGCCATGTTATCATAATTTCTTTCTCTCTGGTGATTATTAAAAGAGAAGAGTATTAAAATGTAAACTGTTTATTACCTGTTCTAATACTATTTTCCAGTTTTCAGCCGTCAGACACAAAGCTATTTGTTATCAGAAACACATGTGTTAATGATTTATCCAAACACATTGGGAAATCCATTAGTCGATATAGGGTTAATGTAGAGACAGGCTGAAATGTGTGGCTGTAATGATATATCAGGACTACATTAGCCTTTGCCACTGTCAGACTCAAGCTTGTATTTTGCCTCCCACGGTAGGTTGAAATATCACAATAGGTAGAAAACCACTTGAATATGTCAATTCCAATCAATAACTGCGGCTAAGTGGTCGACAACTGAAAACTACATATCTGAAGGTCAGATGTATCTGCTATAGCTATAATATGCAACTCAACGGAAACACTTTGATTTAGCTTGATCATAACTAAAGAAGTAATCGTCTTAGCTCGTCTTGTGTAGGGATATTTTAAGGATAATGTATTATAGGGAAAAGGAATGTAATTTGTTCTAGTTTTAAATTCATATACATCAATTGACCCAAAGGGTTCCTTTTCTGCATAGCATTGTCGGTTGTATCTTTCTGCGCTCTAACATTAATATGAACTATATCAGTGAAAATCCACATATTTCATTAGTTAAGCTCTAAATTAAAAGCCACAATTTTTATAATTTTTTTTCCAGTAGAGATAATGTTGTAGCCCTGTGTGAGATTAAAGAGTAACTTGACCAATCAGATGTGACTCAATATCCCACCCCTCCTTTAAAAGGAGACTGGAGCACTTAAATTGGTTATGCTCTGTGTATCCTGAGATTCTGTGGAATGAACTCATCTCTGCTGTTTTGGATTCAGTTCGGTCTCTGAGTCTGTGTGGCAGATGTACTCTGCTGAGGCGTGGTGTAGGGTGGGGTGGTGTAGGGTGGTGTGGTGTAGGGTGGGGTGGTGTAGGGTGAGGTGGTGTAAGGTGGTGTAAGGTGGGGTGGGGTGGTGTAGGGTGAGGTGGTGTAAGGTGGGTGGTGTAGGGTGGTGTGGTGTAAGGTGGGTGGTGTAGGGTGGTGTGGTGTAAGGTGGGGTGGTGTAGGGTGGTGTATGGTGGGTGGTGTAGGGTGGGATGGTGCATGGTGGGTGGTGTAAGGTCGGGTGGTGTAATGTGGGGTGGTGTAGGGTGAGGTGGTGTAAGGTGGTGTAGGGTGGGGTGAGGTGGGCTGGTGTTGGGTGGTGTAAGGTGGTGTAAGGTGGGGTGAGGTCTACTGCGTGTTCTGCGTGTGTCCTCGTTGTACATGTGTCGTTATCAGCGGATGGCCTCCCAGTTGTGTGTGCCAGGGCTTTGGGGGCATTTGGGGACAGTTGAAGCCAGATCTGCTGCTGGCTCTGGCCATCCCACACAGAGCCCATGCAGAGGAACTTGGATTCCTATACACGAGTGTGCAGCAATGCACCTAACCGTGCACGGCTCAGTCAGGCTCGGCTACAGATAATATCTGAACTACCTACTAATGTAATACCAACTTTTACTTATCACCAATTTCATCCCCCTGTTCTCCCCTTCCGTCCCAAACTCTTTATGGATGTCCTTATCCACTCGCCTTTCAAGCATTTTTAATGTCCATTGTAATTACCCACAGATTGCTAATCGGTTTGCTTATAAACAGCATGCTCAGAGACGCGAGCCTTCCTCTCGATTGGTAAAACCCGCACCCTGCACCAGAGGGTGGGGGGGTTAGCCTGGTGGAATGCCGTGCCCATGTGGCAGGCAATTTGTTTGCATAAAATGTCAAGGCAATATCTCAGCATTGTAGCAGGGTTAACTGGAGATGCAAAAGAGTTTATCATCAAGGTCGCAAGCCCTGAAACTGTGTGCTGTGAACACACTGGGGTTTGTGCATGTCATATTTTGTGCACATAAGACTATCACGACTGATGGTTCCTGCTGCCACGACATATACGGATGCTATAAAATGAAAGAGATTACAGTAACTGATATGCTAATGGAGAGATTTTTATGGCTACATTGACAAAGGGATTCGTTTCTACGAGCCTTTTGTAATATTTCTTCTGGCATGGAACGAACTGCAGCTGTGGCTTTACTGTAACGCTTTTTAGTTACTTTTGATCGCTAACTCAAACACTGTAAATGGTGCATTACTAATTACAACCGACCCACACTAATTTGCAGATCTGCACAGTGGAATCAGATTTTTTGGCGTCTGTGTAATCTTGGATGCTAATCTGCTAATCTCTCTGAATCTCTACAACACATAAGGTGAGGACAGTGAATTTGTTCTTAAACTGCTGAGGCTCTTGATGATGTCATCTCTGCGTTTCACTGTTGATCGAAGAGCAATAACATCGCCATGACGATACATCAGTTCAAATCTCCAAGGGCCCACTGCTGCCTGTCCTAATTGTTTCCGTGGTTATGGTGGTGTTCGACAGCATAACCTCATGATGCCCAGTCAATAGATGCTTGTTTAAATGTTTGTCGGTGAAAAACACAATTACAGACTATCATTTTAGCAAAGCATGCAAAATGAAAACCTAACAGGGCTGGTTCCACCTAATACAATCATCAATAATGGTCAAACATAATTGTGGCACAGGAGATGCAACTGTATATAAACATTGGCATTTGCTCAAAATATCTCCACAGACTCAAAATATCTCCACAGATATAGTGTCCTCATACCCAAAGCACAGAACACCATCATCCTAGAACGATGGCGTAATGCATCCTACATTTGACGCTTTCGCTAACAGCGAGGACGATCTCAGCCATATAAATGTGAGAAATTGAGTCTGGTTCAGTCTTCTCTTCTCTGAGCCTGAGCAAAAATCCCCCACAACTCTCTACACGAGGGGGCCTGCTCAGACAGTTTATGCAACAGATCGTGTTTGTGCCGGCAAGGACGTCTCCATGTCCCTTTGACCTATTACCTCACAGCAGCTCCGCCCTCTGGAGTTGACGGGCATCAGCAGATGTTTTCTTGATACACGTCAACAATTGAACAGATATGGTGGGTGGGGGGGGGGGGGGACCTAATCTGCAATGACATTAACAGTCTATATGACCTATATGCCTTCCAGGCAGTGTGGAAAAAGCCGCTTTTTGTATCAGGAAGAGAGATGAAAAGCCTACCGGCCTATCATCCGGTTAACGACGTGGTGTGTGACGGTGCGGTACGTCGTCGCACCATTGCTCTTCAGACCTCACCACGGTGGCGCTGGAAGGCTTCATGTCCACTGTGCAGACTGCAGCTTTTTGTCCATGGCACATAATGTGACCTCACAGGGAGAGTGTCTATGTTCCCAGGGTACTATGTTCCCAGGGCCCTATGTTCCCAGGGTCCTATGTTCCCAGGGCCCTATGTTCCCCTATGTTCCCAGGGTCCTATGTTCCCAGGGTCCTAGTCGTGTAGGTATTTCAGTCTTGCTAGGTATTGCACTGTGTCTAATCTTATTTTGTTGTCTTCTTTCTAGGAATCAGCACTAGCAACGGTTTATGGCAGTGCTTGACCTCGAGTAGTTTGGACTTAAACCTGTTTATACTAGATAGAGATGCATATTCTGACTGAACACATAGTACTTTTGTCTGCTAAATGCTGTAAATGTAAATGTAAATGTAAATATCCCCAGCGTACTATGTTCCCAGGGCCCTATGTTCTCCGGGTCCTATGTTCCCAGGGTACTATGTTCCCAGGGCCCTATGTTCCCAGGGTACTATGTTCCCAGGGTACTATATCCCCAGGGTACTATGTTCCCAGGGTACTATGTTCCCAGGGTACTATATCCCCAGGGTACTATGTTCCCAGGGTACTATGTTTCCAGGGTACTATAGCCCGCGTCATATTAAGAGCCTGTTTCAGGTTCCCATTATGTACCATATAAATATGGAGAACACAGAAACCTGGGAACAAATGAATGAACTGAACTCACAGGGCTTAAACACACCCGACAGTCACTGGTGCTCCACAGAGGGACTGGACGCCTGCTTTAGATTCTAGTGCCTGTCCGCAGGACGGCTTACACACTCCGCTACATCTTTTTACTTTTTGACGATACCGGTTCCCCGGTGAGCTGTATCTCCCCTGTGCTCTCTGTCTCTCTTGTCCATGAAAAGAACTGAATGAGAAAGTTTTTAATTAGCCAGTTGCAAGTCTAACTTCCAAGGAAGTGGCGCTGTATGTGATCACCTTAGAAGGTAGCGATAAGAGGGAGCTCCATCAACTGGTGCTCCAAGACGCGACATCACATTTTTACTTAATCGCCGCCGACAGTGTCATTTTTCAGCTGCGAAGCTTACGGAATGGGGCGTGGATGTGTTCTCGCGCTGTGGTTTGCGTCCATGACTTTGACAATCTGTCTGATTGCTGGAAGAATGACTTTTCTTACAGCGCCATCCAACTAAGAGCTGTGATCAAATCAGCTTGACCTGGAATTCCAGGATAGCGAGTCATGCGGAAGCTAATTCCAGAAAGTAGATCAGAGAGGAAAGCACAGTTGTTAAGATGATTTTTTTAAGGTAGAATGAGGATTTTAACTTTATTATACAGAACTGGCAAACCAGACCTTGCTGTAGGGGCTTTTAAAAAACAATAACAATCTACAAAACTAGCCGAGTAATGGCAGTAGCCTCCCTAAGTGCAACGTGAAGCTTAGCCGTGCCTACGTTAGTAAGCGAATCTAATGGCTAATTGGATGGTTGATTGGAGCTTTAATATAAACCGTGTGAGTAAATTTGAATTAGTTTTTTTTTTTGTGAATATAACAATACAGATTCCAAAGTCTTTCACCAACCCCCTAAGAGATTCAGGAAACTACGGTTCCTCATGAGGGCCAAATGAAGAAGCCCTGTAGCAGGGCCAGTGCATTAGGGCCTCTATGTTACTGAAGGAGCCCATTGCTTCAGTAGTGACCTCAGTACCCCCCCCCCAGTCTGAGTTCTGCATCAGAACTGGGCCACCCACCCCCATAGTCTGACAGCCTGGTGTGGAAAGCAGGATGGAAGCTTTTTTCCACTGATCTGTTCATCCCAGCTCTCTCAGAAAGCATGCGACATCACTTCCAGCAAGCCATTTAATGCACTTGGGATATTATTTAATGGAGAGAGACTAATAGGGGCCAGTTAGCATTATGCAGATGGAATTGTACCATGCTAAGTGGCCACAACATTAGCTCTCGTTCGTCATCGTGCGGAAAAGCACCGCTGCAATTCCAGTTTTAGGAATCGTGGAGAATTAAGTGGTGATCTGAGCTTAAAGGGTGCCCATCTGCTGCAGGGACGCTCACAAAGGCAGCGGGTTTAAAGAGATGTTTACCACTGCAACATTGCCAAGTGCCCTGTTATGTTAGAACGGGTCCATCGGAGGCTGAGGTCCGATTTAGGCTGCTCGCTTGCGCGCAGGGCGGACTGGAGTCAGGTCAGCGCGGCTGTTAGGGGACGGAGGACCGTTTATTCACTTATTTTGCCTGTGAGGTTGGGCCCTCTCACTGCCCTTGGTAGTCCTTGGCGCGTACTTTGCATGTTGCAACGTTATGATACCGGCACAACATAGAATACTTTGGGTGTCCACCTGAAATGGGTGGAGATAGAACTCAAGTCATCAAGTTGATCTTTTGTGTTCTTTATCGGACCAGTTCTTTCTTGAGCCTTCGACAATTGACCCTTCGATATAAAAATGTTTATCATGTTGTCGAAAAAACAAAAACAAAAAGATCCAGAATTCCCAGGTACAAATACTTGTAAAGGGAAAGTGGATCTGGGGGCTTTTAGGAATCATTCAGAAAGAGCAGATTAGTGTTTGGCTGGATGGCCATTCCAGTCACACGTGTGTGCAGTGCATGTAACCTGTTTGGCGCGTGTCATGTTAGGCCAGTCGGAGCTGCCACTCTCCCGTATGGCTTGGCTTTTACGCGGAAATGAATAAAAAGGGCTTTCGCAGACACACTTGTTCCCTGTTAAGTTGCGCCGAGTGGCCATGCACCAACACACAATCATATTAGGACGCACTCCTCCGTGTTGTGCTGTGATTCCACTCCGAAAGTGGCGGAATGTGCTGGAAGCCGGCGAAGGCGAGTGGCTCGCATAAATTAAATTTCTCTTGCTTGTTTGTGTGCAGTGCATTCATTAGGCGCTCACTTCTATTATGAATGAGCAGCCTATGGACAAGAAAAAGAATATTAATGTTCACTAAGGCAAAATGTAATTTGGTATAAGAGTTCAGTGAAGGGTTCCCAGGAAGGCGTCTCTTCTTAGAGTTGTATTGTGTATTCATTTTAAAGATGTGCTTGTTGGAGGGCCGAAAACAAAGTGCTTTGATGCGGATTAGCTCAAACTTCAGAAGTGGCTTACTTTGAGCTCCAGGTTCAGTTATTTAAAGCCGAAGTGAAGCTAAATCGCATTTCCGTATAAAGTAAGATAATGGCAACCCAAATTAAGGCCCGTGGATGTTATATAAAGGATGTAGGCTGTTTCATCCAGCCTGATTCATATGAGAAAAAGTGCTTGGTGCATTTGCATAGTCTTGGATAAGTGTCCCTGTGCCCCAGAAGAAAATTGAGACTGCTCAGAGACCTTTAAGAATCACGAAAAAATGCAAAGTCATTAATGAAAAGGGCTCAGGATCTGCTTGGGAAAAAGGTCTGGGAGCCTGAGCTCTGTTCACTCGAAAATTCCTTCCACTCTTTCCGCTTCGCACCGCCGTGCCCCGCGCCACTGGATCATTTAAAAAGAAAGAATTAGTGGAACGTTCAAGGTGACCCGCTCGAACTCACTAAGGCAACAACGTGGAATAATTGTAGGATTATTTCTAAATGTTTTCATGTTCATTCGAACGGTTCAAAGTTGTGGTCAAATCCTACGGCTTCACTACAGTGTTTAGGCTTTGATCGAACCTTTCCAAAGCAGTAGACACTGAAGAAATAGGTTATCATGAGAACTAGACTCAGTGTTGCTCAGTGGAGACATTTTTAGATAATTACTCAGGACCAGTTTAGCAGAAGAAGCTATGGGGTGTTACGTTTCATTGCATCTCGCCAGTAAGCGGTGAGAAAATGGCTTTCTTTTTTTAAGATGCGATTTTGGTGACGTCCTGCAGCGGTGTCCCTAAGAGCCGCATGTTCACCAGCAGTACAGCCGCGTGCACCTGACGAGCATGACGCGTGGCTTGCCGCTCCTTAAAACCTCGAAGTTAATTACGAGCTCACGTGCTGTAGTGTGGAGAGTGACTTGGCAGCAAACGCATTAGCAGGTGGGTGACGTGATATTTCAGTTCGGCATGGATGTTGTGCGGGTCTTTCAGTCGGCCCGTCTTTTGCATCGGCTGTCCTTTTAAAGAACGCGTGAGACTCCCTGCACGTGAGACTCCGTCCCCCTCTTTTGGTCAGAACTCGTGATCCCTGTCGAAAATAGCATCATGCCTTGAGCGCAAACTAGTTTTTGTTCTACTTCTTCCCGTGTTCCTTCTCTTCTGAACTCCTGGACGTGGATTTAAAAATAGGTGCAAAAGTAGCGAAGACGAATGACAAAACAGCGCCGTGTTTCAGGGGCACCTTTGAGAAATGAGCCAGCGGGCTTCCTGAGCTCCCGAGAGTCTCTCAGTTAGGTCACCTACCTCAGGATGCAGAGCCCAACGCATTATTGTAATGGCCGTGGCAGTAATGGCCTTAAAAGGAAGCTCGTTACCGATATGCGGTAGATAGTCGTCAGGTTGCTTTGCGACGATTGCGGATATTCAAAACGAAGGATTTATTGGGCTCTATTGAAGATGAATGTAAATCAGTTCTGGCGGATGGGTGCTTGGGTACTTTTGTGTTTGCTACAAAAACCAAATAGTCAGAGCTTGGGACCGTGTTCAGTCGTCGTGACAACCCTGGCCATTTAAAGAAGACATCAGGGGCGGACTAGTTTGTAAAGTAGCCTTGAAGATGTTCGTGACGCAGAAGAAAAATATGTTCTTCAGAAATTATTTCCCCTATCACAGTGGCAAGGATACTGTCCATGGTGCAATTCAGCAGGCAAGAAAATAAATGCTCTAATGTCAGCCAGAGTTACCAGCATATTTCAGTCATGGCGTCATCATGTCCATGGAACACAAAAGAAGGAATCTGAAGGCTAGTTCGCTGCTCTGTGAGAGCGCAAAGATGATGATTGTGGTTTCCTTCTTGAGTTATGGGGTCTAGAAGTCAGTTAAGATTTAAGGCAATCAAGGAAATGGATTTACTGCACAGAAGTGTCTTATGAAAGTATGACTCAACAAAAGTTCCTGACAGCCAATGGATGAATGTATTAAACTACACACACACACATACACACACACGAATCAAGCCCAATGTATAGTGACACATAATAGTTTCAAGTCTATGTAACAATGATCACATACAAACAAAAAACACACATAGCTCTGTTAATACACAATGATTACCTACTCCTCTGTAGTGCAGCTGTAATGTGTATTGTAGACAGTATTCATCATGTTTCTTAACAGTTTGTAGGGCAGTTTCCCAGTAAAAATAACTGCGTAACTGCCCTAAAGGGGGTGAGGTGGGGCTTAGAGGGCGGGGCTTCTAATGCAAACGAGCAGCTCATGGGCCACACCCCACTGGCAGCTGGCTGCGCCCACATCACAGGACTTTACACAGGACTTTCAAAACCAATTACCTGCACAGAGGGTGGCTGATGGCACAGTAACTTAAATGCAAAGTAGTAGATTCCCACCGACGGCTTATTGATTTACAACGAATGGGACATGGGTGTTCGCCCCATTTTGTGTCTAAATAGCATAGACTGGGACAGCATTGTAGAAGTGCTGATAGCCTTTCTTCCTTTTGGAAATGTTTCTAATTATTACTTCTAATTAATGGTGAAATATGCTTATATCACTATATACACCTAAACCTTAAAATGTCAGGCCCATTATTTATGTATTAATCTTGAGGAAAGCTGGTATGCAATTACAAATAATAGTTCAAATCCTTGCAGCTTCCTTGGTGTGTAAAGTGCGTGTAAAGGGTTAACTCCACAGGGTTTACTACGCGGAGCTAAAAATGTATCCTGTCTTTAGTTGCACGGTGCTGACTGAATCATGTGTTTAGCTCCATGGGAGGTCAGGGTGGGCCGAGGGGATCTGGAAGGAAACTGCCGTCTGGGATTCTCCATCCGGGCGTAACTCAACACATTGCAAGCTGCTGCCTAAGCCAGGGTAAGCCCGCCTTGACCCGTATCATCTGTGTGACCATGGCAACTGTGAGCATGGGAACAGGTAGAAGGAGATGGCAGTAAGATGACAGCCCTTGCTTAATTACTGTCTGTAGACTCTGCTTTGATTTAAGCTCTTTAAAGGCAGTTCTTACGACATTGACTTAGGTCAGTGATATTTGTCTTGTGGAGTGGTTATCAAAGAAGCGATCTCCCTTTCTGGAGCATCGGACTCAGCCAGCTATGAAGCAAGACTAAGCACCTTAAACATGTTCAACAGTGTGTCGCGCTTCAAGCTGTTTCCGTAAAACTGCAAGCGTTGGCCCAGCCCAAGTGTAGCCTGCTCATACACTCTGTCAAACAAAGACACCACGTGAGAAAACCGCGTGCGTACTGAACGAGTGCAGGAAGCATTTCTCCGCTCTCAGATCTAACCGAGCGTGCCTGGTTATTAGCGGCTAATGGGTTTATCAGGAGGGAGCTCCCCTGCCCCACTTGGGCTCTCGCAACAGTCACGTCCTCATCCGCAGACCAATAGGCTCGCCGGGCACGCCCACTCTGGGTAATAACGCGCTGTGATTGGATCACATTGTGACCACATGCGTAACAAGCACTCCCGTCTACTGTGACATCACGGCTGCCATGCCTAGGTGGGTGTCTTCCCCTCTTCTCTTCTCTCCTCTCCTCTCCTCATTGTTTCTCCTGTCAGCCAGTTGTGGTCCCAGTGGCGGCTCAGCGAGGGAACGGTACGCCCCCCCCAACGCCCGTTAAACAGCCACTGGCCTTATCGCTTCGCTCAGCTCCTGGGCGTGTGTGGCTCCCACATCAGGCCACCTGCCACGCTCAACGGACACCGCACTGATGAGAAGGGGGAGGGGGGGGGTATGGGCAGTGCCCCCCCCCCCCCACTGGATGTGTGACTCACGGTGGCCTTCAGGTCTGCTCTGACCTGCCCTGCTCCTCTTAACTAAAGCTTCAGAATGGATGGCGGAGTAGAAAGGAAACAGTGACTCACCGAGCGGGGGTTTCCTTTAGTAGGATTCTGGCTCGAGATGATGAGCAATTGCCTCATTGAAGCCTGGGTGTCAGGTTGGCGTGGAGACGCGTAGCTTCCTCCTGTATAAGCACCAGCCCTGCTTAGTAGCGCCGTTCATTAGAGGGTCAGAGGGCACGCGGCTCTTACGTCAGCGCGGTGGAACTTAAACTTGACGTGTGCTCGATCATAAGAAAGGACCGTTATTCTGTTTTGGTGCATGTCAGCTGTGCAGTGCACCAGACATACAGTAAATGATACTACGTTTAAATAAGGTAAAACCCAAATATCCATTAATGTGCGATTTGGTGTACATTAGCATGATTTAATTTAGAGGAAAGTTGTGCCAAGATCAGACAAGCACACTTCTGGTGTACAGCGAGAGGACCCCACACCTCTGGTGTACAGTGAGAGGACCCCACACCTCTGGTGTACAGTGAGAGGACCCCACACCTCTGGTGTACAGTGAGAGGACCCCACACATCTGCCGCACAGCGATGCGTCCAAGGCTCTCCTTACACGGGCAGTCCGTATACTAACCCGAGTGCTCCAACCCATGATGCTTGCTGTATGACCCTACCGGTTTTCCCGCAGCCAAGGAGATACCATGTAGCTTAGGATTGGCTGACAGTGCGAGAGGAAGCTCCACTCTCTGCGGGGTCATTTAGCCAGTTGCCTGTTTGGCGCGGTATTTGTTTACTGCCGTTCAGTGTCCATGCGTGGGGCGGACTCGAATAAAGTTATCTCCGGCGGGCAGGCGGGCCCCTTGTTCCAAGCTAAATGCAAAGTGGATATTGAAATTCTCAGAGGATTTTGCGTGTCCGCCCACAGACGGCAGCGTGAGTAATGAAGGAGAATGTGGAGAATGTGGCAGTGGAGAGAGTGTTGCCGGCTCACGAAAACTTTGCCACGCTGTGTGTCTACAAAAGACTGAAACCAGCAGACTGGTCCAAACTGGTTTTGTCATGCCTGTGGATCTACAATGTCAGTTTTCCAGTATTTTGTGTAGTTTGGCTGTTCGCTAAGCTATAAGACTTAGGGGGCGAGCCATGTGTTGATCGAAGGGGCTTTTGGGCGGCCGACGGTGAAAAGCGAGAATGATTTGACACCTCGGATGCTTTTTCACACCCCAGCGTCCAGCATCTACTCCCCTCCAGGGCAGTTTGGGATGCCCCAGCCATTAAAACTCCATTTTACTAACCTCCACGAAGGGTAAAGACATGCTAGCGTACCACACACACACACACACACACACACACACACAGACGTTTACACGAGCATACGCTGACATCCCGACGATCCACCCACTGTTGGAGCGTGTGGAGCAGATGGAAGGAGAAGAATGAGCTAAATGCTGCGGTGGAGACGGCAGCGCTCGGTGCTGTCGGGCGGCGGGTCATATGGCTGTCGCTGCACCCTCATCAAACTGTGTTGGGCTTGTGTGTGTGGTCAGGCTCAGCGGCCAGGTGCAGGATCGATCCCTCTGCCTCCACACGGAGATCTATATCGCTCTTTCTCTTCCAGCCTGGCTCACATACGTGCAGACACGGAGACAGACGTGGGCACACACACACACGCGCACACACACACACACACCACTGCTGGGGATGTTATTTTGATCAGCTAGGCATTTAACACTGGACCCAGCAAACCTAATTATGCTGTCGTCCCCCCCCCCCCCCCCCCCCCCCCCCCCCCCCCCCCCCCCCCCCCCCCCCCCCCCCCCCCCCCCCCCCCCCCCCCCCCCCCCCCCCACCCCCCCCCCCCCCCCCCCCCCCCCCCCCCCCCCCCCCCCCCCCCCCCCCCCCCCCCCCCCCCCCCCCCCCCCCCCCCCCCCCCCCACCCCCCCCCCCCCCCCCCCCCCCCCCCCCCCCCCCCCCCCCCCCCCCCCCCCCCCCCCCCCCCCCCCCCCCCCCCCCCCGTGTTTGGCTAGTCTATCATTTATCATCCCCGTTCGTCGGGTACACGCCGCCGTAACACATCGCTGTCCTGTTTCGTCTGCGAAACCCAATCACCTGCACTCTGGTCTATGATCACAGCACATCATCATTTCTGTGCTTCCGTTCTTGGACTTGCCACATCTTTTTAAGGCCACCATGAGTGTGTGTGTGTGTGTGTGTGTGTTGTGTGTGTGTAAGGTGTGTTTGGGTGTTTGTGGGTGAGTGTGTATGTGTGTGTGTGCAACTATCAGCCAGTTACCTCTCCCTGGCTTTGCTCCTGGATTTGTGTGTGAGTGTGTGTGTGAATGTGTGTGTGTGTGTGAGTATGTGCAAGTGTGGGGCTGTTCCCTCTCCCTGGCTTTGTTCCTGCTGCAGTTGGTCTGGGCCAGATTAATGTGTGTGTGTGTGTGTGTGTGTGTCGTGGGGTGGGGGTTGGCGTGACTGAATACCGAGGACGCATTTTCTGCATTGAAGGCCTTTGCTTTTGATAAACCCTCGGCAGATCCCGGCTTTGTTTAGCGTAAAGCTTTTAGCTAACACACCTGACGCACTCTCCCTCTCTCGCTCGCCTGCCTGAATGACATCTTCATTCATGTCGCCCTCTGTGATTCCACACAGCAGCACCTCCTGCAGTCGCGGCCAGCTCCATCTCCGCTAACTGCGCCTCCCTCCCGTGACCTTATATAAATACACGCAGGCGCTCGCGGGTGGAGGTGCATTGTCCACGGGAGCACTTAAGCGCTACGAAGGACGCGACGGCGTCCCTGGAGCTGCCTCTATTCACCGGGCTTTAGCCGAACTCTCCCGGTGCTTTGTGGCAATAAAGGAGGTGTTCGTGCGGGACGGAGCCTCACGCACGCTGCGGCCCGCGTTCAACGCCGTGGCGACGGTAGAGAGAGCGAGGGGAAGGAGCCTGTAACGGGAACGCGGTTTTGCGCCGGGTCAGTCTCCGGGTGGAGAGTGAATGAGAAGGAGGGAGGGATGAAGCAGAGATGGGAGGAAGGTGGAGGACAATATCTGTGGGTGTGGGTGTGGGTGTGGGCGGTGTAATTTTATGTTAATCACGCTTATGGAGTGTGAGAGGCTGTCGGTGTGATGTGTGTTGCGGTGTCTTTCTGTGTGTGTGTGTGTGTGTGTGTGTGTGTGTTTGCTGCGCATTCATCTGCCCCGCGAGACCCCTTCTCTTCTCTTCGCTGTGTAATTATTAATGAAGCTGGCGTGGTGCCAGCCTGTTTTTAGCCCCCGTGTCCCCCTCAGCCCTGATGAGACTGCTGACCCTACCACGGGCTCTTAAAAATAGCCCCAGCCGCTCCTGCCTCCGCCTCCCGGGGTGAGGCAGGCAGCCCCGGTGACAGCGAGCCCCCGCTTCCAGAGCCTCGCCACTCCGCCCTCCACAGCGGGGGCCGATTCCTGGCAGGGGCAAAAAAGCTGCTCGCGCCTGCCTCCGAGAGGTGCAGGATGCCCTTCAGTTCACAGAGCGATCAGCCGGCCGTGGGCGTCCAACCGGCGGCACCGGCTCCTCTCACAGGTGCGCTGACATTCTCCTCTGAGCCTCTGGGAGGAAGCGGCGCTCTCGGCCCCGCCCCCTTCCTGCCTGCCCCCGTCATTGACTGCCTGCTGATCCAATCAGAGCTTAATCCTATTCATTAATGGCTGCGCATACTGTTTCCACACCAGTGCATGATGGGAGTGATGGGAGCGGGGCGCAGGGGAGGTTAATTGACTTCTCAGCGCAGACGCTTGTGTTCTGTTTCTCTCTCCCTTCTCTCCTCCCCTGTTCTTTTCTTTCGTTCCCCATTCGTGAATCCATCCCTTCTGTCTGCACACTCCCTTACCAATCACATTCTTCCTTTGTTTCTCCCTGCTTCTCTCTTCATTTCTTTTATCAATCGTTCCTCTCGGTCTCTGATGCTCTCTGGCTCTTTGCATGTCCTGTTGTTTATCTTGCCCTCTTTCTGTTTCTCTGCCGCCCCCCCCACCCCCTCCCCCCAACACAGTGTGTGCTCTGTTGTCAGCTGGGATGAAGGCATTGCCATCATCATCACTGTAGGGCACCGTGAAGCTGGCAAAAAATCAGACTTGTTCTTCATTAGCTGGAGACCTTTGGGTGTGTTTTAGGGCCTCGTGGCACACGGAACCGCATGGAGCAGCTGTGTGAAACATCTGTGGTAGGCATGTGTGCAAGTATCAATGTCAGGTATTGTTGTGAGGTATCTGTGTGAGGTATTGTTGTGAGGTATCAATGTGAGGTATTGTTGTGAGGTATCGATGTGAGGTATTGTTCTGAGGTATCAATGTCAGGTATTGTTGTGAGGTATCGGTGTGAGGTATTGTTGTGAGGTATCAATGTGAGGTATTGTTGTGAGGTATCAATGTGAGGTATTGTTCTGAGGTATCAATGTCAGGTATTGTTGTGAGGTATCGGTGTGAGGTATTGTTGTGAGGTATCAATGTGAGGTATTGTTGTGAGGTATCAATGTGAGGTATTGTTGTGAGGTATCGGTGTGAGGTATTGTTCTGAGGTATCAATGTGAGGTATTGTTGTGAGGTATCGGTGTGAGGTATTGTTGTGAGGTATCAATGTGAGGCATTGTTGTGAGGTGTTGGTCTGAGGTATTGTGAGGTATCGGTGTGAGGTATTTTTGTGAGGTATCGCATCAGGTATTGGTGTCATGTATCAGTGTGACGTATCGGTATGAGGTATTGATGTGTGGTATCTGTGTAAGGGATTGATGTATCAGTGTGGTATTGGTGTGAGGTATCGGTGTGACGTATCGGTGTGACGTTCGAGTGATCTACACTTTTCAATTGATCTGAACTTTTAAAGAGTGATCAACAGGAAATCCAACGTGCTCACAGCGGCTGCTGGGATCGGCTAATGTTCACTGCAAATGCCTGATTGGTCAGGGTGTAACATTGAGAAGCAGCGTCACATGACCTGTGACTTCACTTTGATGGAGAACACAAAAGATGGGTTCTCACCTCTCCTGTTCTGTCTTCCTTACTGCAAAACTGCAACTCTTATTTGTTCACTATCATAACATAATTTTGAGGGCATTCATGAGTTGACACAGGAAAAGCTTAAAACTGCAGTGCAGTGAATCCACAGGACCAAGAGAACTGCTCCTCAACCAGGTGTATTAATTGAGTCTGTCTGCAGTGGATCGGTTTGCGTGTCTCTCTGCAGTTTACATTGCACCTCTGGGGCTGCTAACCGCCCCTCTGTCTCGGCGAGCTTGTACCGCGTGGTCTGGAGGCGACGGGCTCTCGCGTCACTGCTCGCCGCGGGCCGGTGCAACGAGCCGGGCGCTGACGTCTGCGGTGACTTCCCTAAACCAGCGAGTCCCAGTGAAAGTGTGGCACATTTGCGACAGCTTCTTTGCTGTTTTCTTGAGGCGTGATTGTCTTTTACGTTATTTTTGTACGAGGATGATAAAAGCTGAGTGTGTGCGTGCGTGTGTGTGTTTATGTGCATGTCATTCTTGAACAGCACTCTTGAATGGAGGGGAGTGGAGCACATGGTCATGTGCTATAGAGCATCTACAGCGGAGGGTTGGCAGGTTTCTCCTACAAGGGCCCGGCACAGCCGGAGGCTTTTCCTCCAGAGAGGCAGGACCACGCCCAGATCCACTTGTTTAATCACTTACTCTCTCTCCAAACAGTTTACTCATATGGCCGCATGCTTCTGTTTGGTTGGAGTGATATCGCGCAGACGCATCGGGTATTTGTAGATACGATTTCCCAGCCAGACAACCTGTCGGTGCTTATGGTCATATATTAGGACCTGCACTCTTCCACTGTGCGTATCTGTCTATCTCTCACTCTACTTCTTCTGTTCTGTTTGGGGGCAGATGTGAGCAGCATGGAGGCCTCATGCTAGCATGGGGTCCCAGACTTGGTCGACGTCTTTTTAGCCCTACTGTTGACCGGCGAAACCTAGTTAGCAGAGTGCTAGCAACATACAGGTGAAAAAAGAGATTTTATTTTGTGCAAAGGGTGGAGGTTAGGGTTATGGTTAGGGAGGAGGTTGGTTTAGGGTGGAGATTATGTTAGGGTTATGATTAGGGTGGAGGTTAGGGTTAGGGTGGAGATTATGTTAGGGAGGAGGTTAGGGTTATGGTTAAGGTGGAGGTTAGGGTTATGGTTAAGGTGGAGGTTAGGGAGGAGGTTAGGGTTATGGTTAGGGAAGCGGTTAGGGTTAGGGTGGAGGTTATTCTGCCCTCAGAGCACTGTCACAGCCTCTCAGCACATGCCCCAGGCCGGAGATCCCCCCCCCCCAAACTTTTCTACTGTGATCTAGTTTCTTCCTGGGTGGGGCCCTCACTCTCCGAGCCTCACTCTCACTCTCACTCTCACTCTCACGCGCTGCGGTGGCCCACCTTGTGCCGATGAAAATGACAACAGCAGCTCGAAGACTCCGTCCTCTTGGTCTGGCATCGGGGACAGGAAAGGAGGCCAGCCTGCTGCAGATCTACAGGGTTAGCATGCAGAACGCTTCCCCCTTCCTACAGGCTTCGCTCCATAATGAATCCACCAGGCTTAGCCGCAGTACCACTTGTGTGTGCGTGTGTGTTTGTGTGTGTGTGTGTATGTGTGTGTGTGTGTGTGTGTGTGTGTGTGTGTGTGTGTGTGTGTGTGTGTGTGTGTGTGTGTGTGTTTGTGTGTGTGCGTACGTGTACGTGTGTGTTTGTGTGTGCTTATGTGTGTGTGTGTGTGTGTGTGTGTGTGTACGTGTGTGTGTGTGTGTGTGTGTCTGTGTGCATGTGTGTGTGTGTAGTGTGTGTGTGTGTGTAGATGTGTGTGTGTGTGTGTGTGTGTGTGTGTGTGTGTGTGTGTGTGTGTGTGTGTGTGTGTGTGTGTGTGTGATGTGTGTGTGTGTGTGTGTGTGTGTGTGTGTGTGTGTGTGTGTGTGTGTGTGTGTGTGTGTGTGTGTGTGTGTGTGTGTGTGTGTGTGTGTGTGTGTGTGTGTGTGTGTGTGTGTGTGTGTGTGTGTGTGTGAAGGTGCTGCTAGCCCTTACCTGTCTCTCCTGACTCTCTCTAGGTGTGGGAGTGTCTCTGGGCATTTCCCCGCTGGTACGTTCCCACATTAATAGTCTTGTGGGTGTCACACTGAGCCATAGACTTTTCTGGGAGGATGAACTGGGTCATATATATTCCTCTTCTTTAAAGTAATTATAAGCTTTCCACTTTTAAATTATAGTCTCGATCTTTTTCTGCCCTCTGGCCACGTGAAAGATGAGGAGTTTAAAAAAGGAGGGAGTGTATCTCATCTATCAGCACAAAGTGACGGTTTCAGATTGTTTGAAGTGAGGTGTTTGTGTGTGTCTGTGTCTATGTGTGTGTATCTTTGACTGTATGTTAAAATATGTGTGTGCATGTGATTGCATGTCTTTGAATTTGTGTGTGTGTGTATGTGTGTGTGTATGTGTGTGTGTGTGTGTGAGTTGGTAACATTCCCCCTTATGTATGGAGCCTTCACTCTCTTCCCAAGCACATTGAGGTGTGTGTGAGTTCATGAAGGAGAACAGCTGATATAGCACTAGGATGCTTAATCCGGTTCTGCTGTGTGTGTGAGGAGGAGAGAAACGTGTGCTGGTGTTTCTGACTCATGCAGAGCAACGTGGAGCTTCACAGCTCATTCACCTACCAGTTTAGCTACAGGCCGAGACTTTGAAGAGACTTATAGCTTTAACCCCTTAACAATCTAGTTATTATTTACATAGGACCTTCCATTTGGATTAACTCTAACGCAACGTCTTGACAAATGGATTAGAAGAATTCACGTCTGAATTTATATGATATTTCAGCCCCCCCCAACGACCCCATCATCGCTCTCTCTCTCTCTCTCTCTCTCTCTCTCTCTCTCTCTCTCTCTGTCACACATGTGCACTTAAATGTTCCGCAGCGGTATGTTCAGAGGTGTCTGCTGGTGAAATATTACTATTACCCATAATGCTGCGCAGACTGCAATCATTCTCACCTGTCCACTTTTCAAATGAGCTGTGAGGGAAAGACATGTCACCAGGCTTCAGTGCTCCCGGTTAGTCAGTAACCTCCTCTCCTCTCTCCCCTACCTCCTCTCCCCTACCTCCTCTCCCCTACCTCCTCTCCCCTGCCTCCTCTCCCCTACCTCCTCCTCCTCTCCCCTACCTCCTCTCCTCTGCCTCCTCTCCCCTACCTCCTCTCCCCTGCCTCCTCTCCCCTGCCTCCTCTCCCCTACCTCCTCTCCCCTGCCTCCTCTCCCCTGCCTCCTCTCCCCTACCTCCTCTCCCCTCCCTCCTCTCCTCCTCTCCCCTGCCTCCTCTCCCCTACCTCCTCTCCTCTGCCTCCTCTCCCCTACCTCCTCTCCCCTACCTCCTCTCCCCTGCCTCCTCTCCCTACCTCCTCTCCCTGCCCTCCTCTCCCTCTGCCTCCTCTCCCCTACCTCCTCTCCCTGCCTCTCCCCTACCTCTCCCCTGCCTCCTCTCCCCTACCTCCTCTCCCCTGCCTCCTCTGCCTCCTCTCCCTCTACCCCCTACCTCCTCCCCTCCCTCCCCCTCCCCCCCTGCCTCCTCTCCCCTCCCTCCTCTCCCCTACCTCCTCTCCCCTACCTCCTCTCCTCTGCCTCCTCTCCCCTGCCTCCTCTCCCCTGCCTCCTCTCCCCTACCTCCTCTCCCCTACCTCCTCTCCTCCCACTTGACTGAAAGGCCCAGCTGAAGGAGAAACACTGCTGACTCCACGCCCAGCGGATGCCAGTGCCCCCACCGCGGCGTACAGACTGTGGCAGTGTAACAGTCTTAGCATGCGTATTACGGCAGCCAGTCTGATGGACACGGTGGTGAGGGCAACGGGGCTGAGACGATAACGAGCAAACACCTGTTCTAACAACGTTCAAATAATGAGTCTGATCATTTGATAAGAACGTAAGCGGATTTCAGATTGATCTTTTTGACGGGAACTGATCCAGCCATTCAGTAAATGGTCATACAACACGTTGAGGTAAAAAGGCATTTCTGGGGAAATGTGCTGATGTAGATAATCTTCTCAGAGTTCCTTTACAAACCAGGAGTGAGAGAACTTTGTGTTTGTTGCCCGAGTGAAGCTGCACATGGTTTCCGTGTTTCTGTTATATAATGTCGATCATGGTAAAATGGTGGTGAATCTATTAATCTTATTGGGTACTATCCTTATACCCCACGTTTCATGTACTAATATAGGTCAGTGTAGGCCCAAACTGTGAAACTGTCATAACACAGACTCTGTGGTCTCAGGCAGCACATCTGTTATACTTAAGCAGTAACTATTTTGTGTAGTTATTTACCATGCGGTCACTATTAGAAGTTTATAATACTTGATACTTGTCACTGCTATTGTGAACAATTCTGATTCAGTACATTTGTCCACAATAGATCATTTTTCACCAAAATAATTGAATGATATTTTATACATCTCAATGGGTAAATTATGCAGAAATCTTTGAAAAATCAATGGAATTCCACTTTAATTCGGCGCCCTGACTCACCCTCTCCGGAGTTCTCTAGCGTGATCTCAATATATTTATTGCACTAAATGGCATATGACTTTCAGAACATCGTTGTGTCATTCTTCACTGCCTGTGCTGTATGATGAACAAATAATCATGAATCAACGTGTGTGTATTAAACAGAAACCATCACATTTCCATCTCTGCTCCTGAAACCTGTTCAGCATTCATCATTTCCTCTCCCTGCGTCTGCAGATTGACTTTCATTTGAGGTCTTAAATATTTAAAGATGTTGCTATACTACAACCTTCAGATATATGTATAATTTATTTCCTTTTTGCACATATGTATAATTTAAAACATTTATTTTCACATTTTTTCCCCACACATTGATGCTTATTGCCATAATATGGGCATGGGAGATGGCACTGGCATTGGCCTTACTCACTGGTGCTCCACAGACAGATATGATCGAGACAAGAGCAGCCGAGAGAAGCTCAGGAACCAATCAGGTTTCTCCGAGTTAGCAGTGTGGAAGCGCCCTTGTCCAACAAAACGGCATAACGCGTCGTGTGCTTGCGGGCGAAGCCTGTACTGAGAAGAGCGATACTAATAAACCTTGAGTCGCAACTTTTCTGGTTCTTGACAGACGTACATCGAGCAGAGAATGCCGTTCAGCTGATGTGCTGTAGGTGCGTGTTGTCCTTCTTCACAGAACGGCACACTCGCTGAAAGTACGAGCTGTCCTGTAGTTGGCTATCAGTGTTTTGGTATGAAGAAAGCTTCCTGTTAGGGGTTTAGTGGTTGATGCTTGATCGGTGGTGTCTAAAGAATGGCATTCAGAGAAGGACATTCAGAGGGTGGGTTTTAGATGGCGGTTAGAACAGGACTGCTCTTAATGGATGTTTGTTTTGGGTTGCCAGAACATGGCCCATTTGCAGCAGGAAACTCCATTAAGCTCTCCCATATGTGACCCCCTCAAACATGCTTTGTGCAGTAGTAAATAAGATGGCTAACATGATGGTTAAGAGGTTGATAAATGGCCATTGTATTCATCCCACAGAAATAAAAAGTTTCGCATTTTTCAAAGATTACTCCCAAGCCTAGTAAATATCACTGAAAACTATAAATAAAAATGTGCACTGGTGATTTGACTTGTAATACATTCGCTCTATTTATTTGTGTGGTATATTGGCCATTGGTCCACCTCACGAGAGGGTGGGGCTTTAAAGAATGATGCGTAGAGGGGATGAGAAACATAAAGGTTCAGCAGATGGGGTTTAATACTCTTAAAAATGCTTTTAAGGTTGATTAGTGAGTGATGTCTGATGTTCCTGAAGGTGCTGATGTGACAGACAGGAGGATTTCTGGTCTTTCTGTCAGACCTTTTCCGTGTGCCCCCCCCCCCCCCCTCTCGAGTTGACCTCAGTCCAACTTTTCCTTTAGAACGAGAACGCGGGAGAGCGAGTGATGCAGTGCCCTACTTTGGGACAGAAATATTCCTCCCGCGTCCCGTAATTCGACCTGACTGTTAGCACAACGGAGCCTCACACATATACTTCCTAAAGGGCCACATTTTACTGATTCATTACAGTAAAATCAAACCCCCTTAAGATCCTCTAACTGTCCTGCTTATGGGGGCCACAGAGGACATCAGTGGGCAATTTGTCATTTTGCAACAGATCAATGCAAGATCAAGGGTTAATTTATTCATTAACAAGGCACTCTGGGGGAGAAAGCAGCTATTGGCAAGTTTGAAATCATTGGCAGTCAGCGTTCTGATGCGTGGACCATACTACAGATAATGCCATATCAACAGACCTGTAATAAGTCACACAGCCCAGGGTGTGGACCACACACACACACACACACACACACACACACACACACACACACACACACACACACACACACACACACACACACACACACACACACACACACACACACACACACACACACACACACACACACACACACACACACACACACACACGCACATACACTAACACAACCACGCACATACACTCACACACACACACATGCACATACACTAACACAACCACACAGGGACACATGCACACACACGCACATCCACTCACACACACATGCACACACACACACACGCACATACACACACACACATGCAGAGACACGCACATACATATACAGTATATGAAGCTGTTAAAGAAAGGACACTTGCGAGTGTCAGTGTGAGCTGTCAGCAGGGGTGTTAGTGATGGTGAGATTGCAGCTCTGAAAAATGAGGAGAAGTCCTGTGCTAAAAGAAAGGAATTTAGAGAGAGAGACAGAGAGAAAGAGAGAGAGAGATGGAGAGAACAGGAGACACAGAAGCATTGAAAGCAACAGATGTAGTGTTTATTGGCTAGGTAATGAAGCTCAGGGTTGTTGTTATGCGTCTGTTGCCTAGGACCGTGGTCCATGATCTGCAGCAGGCGCCTGGCAACCTTGCTCCCACCGTTCTGTGGCCGCCGCCGGGGTTAAAGGCCACGGCCGCGTGGCGCATCCCTCGTGCAGGGATATGAACTAAAAATCCCAGCAGGCACCAGCGATGATGCATGATGATGACTTTACGCTCGTGCTCTGTGAGAGACCGGAGAGCTGGGACGGAGCGGACGGAGCGGGCGGAGCAGACGGAGCAGATCGTGAAGAGAGAAGTAGCCAGCTGAAGCTGATCGTTACGTCATCACAGTGCAGCCGCACAAGTCAGAAAGCATCAGCCAGGCAGACCTGCCTGGTCATTAGAGTGGAAACCCGCATCATATTAGTGACGGGCCGTGATCGCGCCGCGAGCTTCCGCATGTGAGCTAGGACATCTGTTTGCAAAGGCCAATCAAATAGATCGATTACATCTTGTGTCTGAAATCAAATAATTAGGGCTGTTTATAGTGAATAGTTGATTACAGTAAAAAGGACATCTAAATTACAAGAAGATTCCATATAGCCATACAACTGTTTGTGTGTCAGGGTGTGTGTGTGTGCATGTGTGCATTTGAGGTGTAGTTCATGGTGGTGTCTGTGTGTGTATGTGTGTGTCTGTGTGTTTGTGTCTGTCTGTGAATGTAGTTGGCTTTGTGTGTGTTGTTTGCTTGTGTCTGGTTTTTTGTGAGTGTCACTGTGCATGTGTTTGTCAATATGTGTGAAGTGGGTTGACATATCATAATATGGCCAGTGTGTATGCATGTGAGTATGTGTGGTGGGGGTGTGGATACGTCTGTGGAATGTGTGCATATGTATGACTGTATGAGTGTGTGTGTGTGCATATTTTGGACTATGTGTGTACTGTCGAGTGCATGAATGTGTGTGAGCTCTTGGGTGTGTGTATACATATGTGTTAAGCAGTCTGTGGGGTGCATATGTGTGTGTGTGGTGGGCAGTCTGTGGTGTGTGTGTGTGTGTGTATGTGGGCAGTCAGTGGGGTGTGTGTATGTTTCCACAGGGTGTATGTGTACATTTGGATGTCTATTAAGGGTGTGTATGTGTGTGGTGGGGGTGTGTATGTGTGTACAGTGGCCTGTCTGTGGGGTTGAACTCAAGAGGAATCTAGTCACAGGTTCTGCATCATTATGGCATCAGCACTTTGAGATGAGAAGCAAAGCAATGTTCAGAATCCCATTAGTGTGTGTGTTTGTGTGTGTGTGTGTGTGTGTGCGCTAGCCCTCTGGCCCTTCCCCATAGAGGTGGGCAGCAAGTGTCTGCAGCATGATGAGATCAGGGGTGGGAGGGGCATCACGGCTCCGCCCCCTGCACACTCCAGCCAAATGCGGGGAACAGCGAAAAATACAGGTGTTGTTAACAGCGGGCGCTCGAAGCGAGCCACTGGACCCCTGCGGAGAGGTCTAATGCCTCGCAGAACAATGAGGGCATTCACACAGCACAGCACAGCCTGCTGGCTCTGAGGCTAAACACGATGCAGCAGTTCTGACTCTGTACAGCAGGACCCCCCCCCCCCCCCCCCACGGTGCTGAGATTCATGTGGAATGATGGACCCATTTCAACTGACCTGGAATTCATCATGCAGCACCTTTAGAGGATTGTCTTTCATTCCAGCTTTAATAGCATGTGGACATCTGATAACTTGGCATTGATCTTTGTTTTTAATATCCTTCTGTTTAATTTGCAGTAGGAACAGATTTTCACAGTGAATAGCATTCAGGACCACGGACAGCTCCCACCCACCTGCCTTGATACCAAACTCACTCCAACCCAAGACGTGTTACCTATAGACAGGTGCCTTATGCCTTTGAAATCAATACCTCATTGATTTAAGTAGTCCCATCGTAAAATACAGAGATTTCTCTTTCTCTCTTCCTGTCCTTTTCTTTAGTCTTTGGCCCTCATTGTTTCTCACTGCAGCCTGTCTGTCCCAGGATGGGCTGGGTCCAGGGTCCAGGGTCCAGGGTCCTGGGTCCTGGGTTGGCCCGAACCAGGCTGGGCTGGCGTGTGGTGGTGGTGGGGGTCTGGTTGCAGTATACTGCAGTGCCGCCTGCAATATTTTCTCACTTTCTCCCCTCCCTTATTTGTCATTGGCTCATTCACTGGTTCAGCCTCCCTCCTCTTCGTAATGCCTCTACCTTCTCTTCATTTCGTCTAATTATTTTTTCCGCTTTCTCACCCATTTGGTCTCTCGTTTCTCTCGCTTTCCTCTCTCCGGTGATCGTCTCCTGCAGGGCGGACACTGGGGTGCTTTGTATCGTTGTATCGCTGCACCACTCCCCCCCCTCCCATTTCTCTCTCCCCCGCTCCCTCTGAACCCCCCCCACACCCCCCCAGCGCTGGAGTTTCTTGGTTGGATGGGTGGCTTGCTAATGCACGGGAATAATCCCGATCGCGTGTTTGTCGCGCGCTGATCCGAGCTCACAGCTGACTGGCGAGGCGCGGCGGTTCTCGAGCACGCGGGAAGAGTCGTCTTCAGCTGTCGTTTTCTTCACCCGTTGTCTTCACAGCTGGACGACACTCCTTCCTCCCTCCCCCTCTCCTTCCTTTCTTTCACTCTCTCTCTCTCTTTCTCTGTGCTCTCTCTCTCTTTCACTCTGTATTTCGGTCTTGCTCAACCGGCATTTCGTTGAGCACACCACCCTCAGGCTCTTGAGCAAAATGAAGCTTAAACACTGTTTTGCTGACTGTTTCACTGTTTGTTTGTTTCTTTTTTTATTTAATGCAATCCCTCTCTTGCTAAATTATTTAGCTCTACCGCATTGCCCACTGAGGGACACTGAGAACAGTCCGAACATGTACCCTACCTGCACCGCACCCATCTGCCACAGGAGGAATTTCATTATAGTTGTGTAAATAGTGTGTAACCACGCCGCGTGAGCTCTGATGCTCATGCAGGTGTCTAGCTGCCTCTATTCTTAGCGGTATTTGATGTTATCAGCATTCAGGGGCATGCGCAGCCAGCGTTATATAAAAAAGTGGATTCATCGCTGCTGTTGGAAGCAGACTTTTGATGATTTCCCGCCCCTCCCTGGACGAGCCGGTGTTCTTTTAAGGAACTGTAGAATTCTGAGTCCTTCCCATGTGAAAATCACAGAACCAACATAAGCCGCGGAGGAGAGAGTACCGATGCTGTTGCTTTGGCGTTCCGTATCCGGACGAGTTCTGAGTCTGTTAGGCCTGGCCCGTGTGACAGCAACCGATAGCAGCGTTTTTGATAACAAACATTGCTTTATGATCCATCAAGGCGCGCTGTTTTGCAGGCACGTTTTCCCCCATTGCTGTTTTGTTTGTTATCATTAGTTATTAAAATACGATTCTTTAAATAAATGCCAGCGAGCTTAATGAAGCAGGCGCGCCGTATGACTGTGCGTATTGTGCGTGGGAACGGTCCCCAGTGCAGTTAGCGCCAGCGCCGATGCTTTGCACGCGCACTGCTCCCCGCGTCGCCTGACGCTTCCCGCCAGCTCTATGTGGACTGCGGAGAGCAGGGTGGATTTCATTCCGTGCTAATGATCTCCCAGTAGGGCAGGTGCAATTTCCCACCAGTCTGACACGACGCCGGGCTGGAAAGAAGCGTCGTCACTTTGCCATCTTATTCACCTCTGCTATTCTTCAAAGTGCGTCCGTCGATGTTTGAAAATCAAGCGTAATCACGCTCTTTCTGAACTGTTTCGTCAGGGTCACGACAGACACGCGGGCCAACTCCGCAATGTGGGCTGGATTCAGGAACGAAGAACTCTTCCATTCTTACAGCCTTTCACTCAGCGCACGAATCAGTGGCCTCGTGTACAGAGACGTGGTGAATTAAAATCGTAGTATCTGTGGAAATTGTGAGAGTTCATCCCAGTGGTGACAGCCGTTCACCTACAAAGACGCAGTGGGTGTCATCGCTCCTCCCCTGGGGTGAGAGGAACTGCTGTCGGACATGACGTTCCTCGAAGTCCAGTGAAAAGCAAAAAAAAATAGTGTATGAATTACCAACCAGTTAATACATCTAAACTTAATTGTCAGCTTTGGGTCTTAGAAGAGGCGTTTTGACACTTTTGCTTATAAGGAAAAAAAATGTTGAGACAGTAAGTGTAATGTAGAGCAGAGTGTCAGTATATTGTAACATGCGCAGGACTGAGAGACTCTGTCTGTTATTACTACTGTCACCCCCTGAGTGTGTGTTCATGAATCAGCTGGAAACTGCACTTTAGCTCTGGTGCTTTCATCATGGCACAGCATTAAACAAAAGGCACGACAGACCATATGAACCAGTTACACTGGGGGGGTAGCCATGTCACAGCAAGAGGCGTTTTAGGGAGCTCTGTACTTCTGAACGCGAGTTGGACCCGCGCTGTAGTACTTGCATTTGGTCACCAGAGGGCACTCATCTCTGGGCCTGCTGTATGAGGGAGAGAGAGAGAGAGAGGGAGAGCTGGCCTCTGGTCTGCTATGCTGTTTGAATGCTGATGTGTCTTGCTGCAGCACCGAGGACTGGCCCACTTATCCAAGTAACCTGCTCGTGCATGAGCCTGCCTCTCCCCTCCACTTTCATCAGTCTCTCTCCAACTCTTCCCCCTCCCTCCTGCCCTCCCTCCTCCTTTTCTCCCACTCTTCCTTCTCTCTCTTTCCTTATCTCTCTATCCCCCACCCCTTTCTCCCTCTCTCTCTCTAACAGGAAGGCTGTCGGAGGACGGATCAGCCAGCAGAACTCAAATGAGGACAGCATAATGCTGACGTTCACACCTCTGCTCAGACAGCCATGCGCTACTGGGCTCTAAGAGCAAAGGGGCCAGGGGTGTGTGAGTGTATGTGTGAAGAGAGGGAGAGTAACAGTGTGTGTGTGTGTGTGTGTGTGTGTACGAGGTGCAGTGGGCACACATGTTGATAATGTTGCCTGTATGTTTGGTGCAAGCAAAGAGTATCCACTTTAGGCTGCACCAGTGGTAATGGGATTCATCAGTCGTGTGTGTGTGTGTGTGTGTGTTTGTGTGTGTGTCCTAATGGCAGTCCTGGCACATTAGCTCTGGAAGTGCTGGAGCTTGTGACAGCCATGCCCACGGCAGGCTGCATATGTCCATTCCAGCGAATTCTGCTAAACCTAGCACAAGTGTGTGTGTGTGTGTGTGTGTGTGAGTGTTCACAATCCGTCAAATGCATCTGCACTCCTTGATGAAGGCACATCTAATTATCTCCACCCCTCCCCCCAAACACAATGGCAGCCCCTACCTGATCTCCCCTTCCTCATAAACGAGACATATGTGGTGTGATGAGAACACGGATGTTCTGCAGAGAAGGAGCCGGTGTGAGTTCTGCACCCCCCGCCCCCCCCGGATGGGGACGCCGCGCCCGGCCTCACTCTCCGCTTCTGCTCCGTGTCACGCATCTCTGATCCACAGCAAAAGCCGACCGTCAGGCTGCGAAGTAAATGCGGAAGCAGAACAAACGCATCGCGCTTGTGTGTTACGTGTCAGGGCACAGAAGCAGACGGAGCTGATGCGCATGCAGTGCGTGCGAGGTGCATGGTGTGTGTGCGTATGCATGGGGCTTGTGTGTGTGTGTGCACGGTGCATGTGTGTGTGTGTGTGTGTGTGTGTGTGAGTGCACTT